>CAKOES020000805.1:0-17481 GCA_933207985.1 Pelobates cultripes | reverse complement strand
ACAAATCCAGTAAACAAATCTTTATAAATTTGGGGGGGATCAGCTTTGTTTCCACAGTTTATTGGTATTTACTCTGATGTCTGTATTAATATTGAGGGATTTCTAAGTAGTAACATCAGTGTGTGTCAGCAGGGCCAGCCGTTGGGGTGTGCACGCTGTGCGGTCACGCAGGGTGCCATCACAACAGAGGTGCCCGGCGGACAACACAGCTCACAAGTTGGGGACACCAGCCTATTCAATTTAAACGATTCGCTGGTGGTCCACTGGTGCACACCAGCAGTAGGTGCAGTCAGATTATAGCCTCTCCCTCGTGGTTCCGGCGCTCAGTTAGTGAGTCAGAGCACACGCTCAGAGATTCTCAGCCTGCGCTTTGACAACATTGAAAGTCAGAGCCGTGAAGGAGCGGGTATGGCAAAGAGCTACTGATTAGCATAACATCAATATCCGTTATAAAACCAGGAAAAGGTGGGAACCATTGCACTGATTTGGTGGTGCAATGGGCCACTTGACTGGTTTTGCCCCCCAGGTCTAAGGCTGCCAGCCCTCCCCTGTGTCCAGTCTTTTTTAGTAACCACTTGGTCACAAACACTGGCCAAAATTAGCGTTCAATTTTGTTTTTTTACTTTTTTCACACACAAACAAATATGAATGCTTACTTTGGCCAGTGTTTTCGACTAAGTGGCTACTAAAAAAGACTGGACATACCCCATATTGAATACCCTGGGTTGTCTACTTTAAAAAAAATATGTACATGTGGGGTGGTATTCAGAGATTTATGACAGATAATAGTGTTACAATGTCACTATTGATAAATTTTAAAAATGTATGTTTTGAAACCGCAATATCCTACTTGTACCTATAGCCCTATAACATGCAAAAAAAAGCAAAAAAGCAAGTAAACACTAGGTATTTTTAAACTCAGGACAAAATTTTGAATCTATTTAGCAGTTTTTTTCATTCGCTTTTGTAGATGAGTAAAAGATTTTTCAAGTAAAAGTCAAAAAACATGTATTTGTTTCAATTTTTCATCAGATTTTTGTATTTTTTTTAAATTAAAATACATGAGATTATATAAATAATGGTATGTAAAGAAAGCCCCTTTTGTCCTGAAAAAAACAATATATAATTTGTATGGGAACAGTAAATGAGAAAGCGGAAAATTACAGCCAAACACAAACACCACAAAAGTGTAAAAATATTCCTGGTCGCAAATGTACAACATCGCAAAAACAGTCCAGTCCTTAAGGGGTTAAATCAGTATAAAAGAAACCAGTAAATAACATGAGGTATATCTTCCTAGCAACAGCAACAGCCAATCAGCATCCTCTTTATAGCATAATAGGCAGTGTTCAGTATACTACTTCCTCTTTCTTTGCTGCTACCTCAGTTAAGTGACACTGGGTCCCATGGTTCTTAACTGTGGGATCTTTTACTTTACTTTATTCATATCATTACTGTGCTTAATATAGTTATTATAGTTATTACATTTTAATTATAATATTTTCATGTTTATACATATATTTAGTTACTTCATTTTAACGTAATTTGATTTATTTACTTCATTTGCGTCTGTTATATGATTTATTATATATCCTTTGATAATGTATTTCCCCTCTGACCTCCCTGGCCCCAAGATTACCATCAATTGGGGCTCAGGGACGTCTTTGAGGATCTTTATATCCTAAATAGTGCCATTGTGCTTTTTTTCCCTTAATTTATCTGTCTGGCTGCTGCTCTGCCACCAACTGCCAGAAATCCAAGTTGGGGTTTAGTTGTAGTGGCAGCCGGGCAGCTCCTTTGTTTTTATATTACAATTGCTATTTTTTTTTCACTATTGTGAGTACTTTCATTTCTTTATCCTGTTTAGTTATTTATTTTTACTTGAGGGTTACTCAACCCTTTACTTTTGGTATTATTTTGCTTTATTCAGCCCCTTAGGTTTGTTTGTATATTTATGATGCAGTCTGCCAGGATCTTTCTGTGCCTTCTGGGTCTACAGCAAACATGCAGATTAATGTAGAAGCCTCTCCAGGTATCTCTGGAGATGAGGCTGAATTTCTGCTTTACTGATCCTGCTGACATGCAGGCTTTAATTGACACTTCCATGGCAAAAGCAATGACAAGGCCCTGGTGTCAGGCCGCAAGGCCTCATATAAGGCTAAACACTCCTACAAAACAATAGAGATGGACAGTACCATACCTGTCATGGATGGCGCGATTAATTTACCACCGCGCAAAAGAGCTACTAGTCGGGCAAAATCGACTAAACTTTGGAAAAGGGCAAAAGCCCAATTAAACTCTGAATCCAAGTTCAGTGATATTGAGGAGAAGTTCACCGAGTTCTATATGGAGGTGTACCTGTACTCACACCTGCGCTGCTTCAGCCTGGCCGCAAGGCCTCATATAAGGCTAAACACTCCTCCAAAACAATAGAGATGGACAGTACCAAACCTGTCACGGATGGCGTGATTAATTTACCACCACGCGAAAGAGCTACTAGTCGGGCAAAATCGACTAGACTTTGAAAAAGGGCAAAAGCCCAATTGAACTCTAAATCTGAGCTCAGGGATATTAAGGAGGAGTTCCCTGAGTACTATATGATATTGAGGAGGAGTTACCTGAGTACTATATGGAGGTGTATCTGTACTCACACCTGCTCTGCTTCAGCCTGGCCGCAAGGCCTCATATAAGGCTAAACACTCCTCCAAAACAATAGAGATGGACAGTTCCATACCTGTCACGAATGGCGCGATTAATTTACCACCGCACAAAAGAGCTACTAGTCAGGCAAAATCGACTAGACTGGAAAAGGGCAAAAGCCCAACTGAACTCTGAATCTGAGCTCAGTGATATTGAGGAGGAGTTCCCTGGGTCCTATATGAAGGATTCAGAGGATATTTCTGATCCTGATTATGAAATTACTGATGAAGAGGATGCTAATCCCGTTTGGGATACACGTCCTGTTAAACCTACAAGATTTAGGTAGATTATGCAGACTCAGGGACACCGATAGGATCTTGGACACTCAATGTGAACCCCTATTCGAACCTGACGACCTATGTCACCCAGTGGTCTCCTCAGACCATGTAGCCAAGTATATTGGCATCCAGAGTACGCAAGCCTTTTGAGAAGGCAAAGTGAAATAAATTGCGGGCTGAATGGCCACGCCGAACAGTCCCTGATGACTCATGTTAAATGCCATCAGTCAATCCTAAAAGCATTCAATTCCTGAGTAAGACAGGATGGAAGCGATCTAAAGGCTTAGATTTTCATTGCAAAACTGTCAGGATAAAATCCTGGGCATCTTGGGCTCAGCAGCCAAGATCTTTGAAGCAGTGGAGGATGATCTAGAATTAGATTGCGCCATCTTAAGTGGTTAGATCTAGAGAGTAATTTAAGTTGGCAACGCCAACAATGCGGTTATCACAGAAAGCCACAAATCGATCTTGCTCAAGATTGAGCCCAAACGAGCCAGATAACACAGGCAAAAGGTTTTCTCTTTGGGGACAACTTTGTAAAAGAATTGGGCTCCTTTGTCCTGCTAAACAAACAGAAGTTCTTTTAGACAGAACCAAGGCTCTTATACTTGCCGAGCCGATTTCTTTGAACAATGTACTATACCAACCTCCTTCTCACAAAGTGGCCGACCCTGGATTGTTAGTGGCCTAAGAGGTGCTCCTAAGACGTCTTCACAATTTCCATTCTTTCTTACTGATAGTGGGGGCAGGCTCACACATTTTCCCATGTATGATCACTCATTTCATCAGATGCTTAGGTTCTTCACACTGTGAAAGGGTATTGCATAGACTTCCTTTCTCTACTTGTTCAATGTTCCCCATCAAGGGAAATTGTTTTTCCCAATGAGACACAGACCTTGTCTCTGTGGACAATCAATTGTAGAGATTCTGGCGCATACCCTGGGTTACGTGAGCAACCTTTTCTTGTTTCCCAAAAAAGGCAAAGGTATCCGTCCAGTAATAAATTTGAGACTGCTCAATAGTTATGAGCATATCAGCACTTCAAAGATGGAAGGAGAGCATTGTTTAAGGGATCTTCTCCAACCAGCAGATTGGATGGCCAAATTGGATCTGCAGGATGCATATCTCACAGTGCCTATCCCAGTACAACATCAAGATCGAGAACTTCCTGCAATTTACATGGTAGGGCAGTAAATAAAGGTTCATGTGCCTCCCATTTGGACTGTCTTCGGCTCCATGGTGCTTCACCAAGCTCACATCTTATAATATATTTAGATGGCATTTTTCATTCTGGCTCAGTCTATTCAATTAATCCAGACATACCTTGCATGGACTTTGACTCTGTTAGAGAACCTAGGCTTCCTGACCAATTGGGAGAAATCCATTATCGTTCCCACGCAACAAATACAATTTCTGGGTTATATTGGATTATTGTAGATTCTACCCTTCAAACTCTACACCCTCCGGTGGTAAAATTAGCCAATATAAAGAAGGAGATAGCCGAACACTAGCAACCTCTCAACTCTCTCTCTCAAACAACTGTTGAGAATGTTAGGCCTTCTAGCGGCATCTATACAGGCCATTTCTACAGGTCTTCTTGGCTATCGAGCCCTACAACGATTACAAACTTCATCTCAAGGGCAGCACATCATACACAGATATGGTAACTCTGAACTCAGAAGCGGAGAATGAACGCCAATGGTGGCTTCTTCACATGGAAGCTTGGAATAAGCACACCATATTTTGTACAGCTCCAGATTTGATAATCAAATCCACGCAAGTTTGCACGGTTGGGGTGCTCAATGCAGAACTATTTCCACCAAGGGCAGATAATCAAACCTGGAATCAACACTCCAGATCAATTGTTTGGAACACCCGGTTCCTTTGCAGTCCATAGTTTCTCCCCAACTCAAGCCCAATGCGCTATCCTTCTGAAGATGGACAACGTGTCAGCAGTCCGCTACATCAATCACTTGGAGACAAAAAATACAAAATTCTGACCTACATGCCTCGTGATTGCTGGCAATTTTGCCTGAGACACGGCATTTCAGTCACGGCAGAATATATTCAAGGTCTCTCCAACACTATGACGGACTGGTATTCACGCCAACTCAGAGATTCCAGCGACTGGCACTTGGATTCCATGGTCTTCCAAGACATCTGGAACCTATGGGGTCTATTGGAAATAGATCTTTTTGCTTCTCGTTTGAATGCTCAGCTTCCCCGTTTTTTCAGTTGGAGACCAGATCCGATAGCATTGGCTATGAATGTTTTCTCCAAGGAATTATGATTTTTTTGCCTTTCCATCTACATCGCCAGTCCGGCACCTGTTGATCGTGGCTCCTCTATCGCCATCCCAACCATAGTTCTCTTTTCTTCAGGAGATGGTTATCAACCTTCCATCTCTCGAGTGCCTTCTTCAGAATCCAGATGGTGTACCTCATCCTCTTGTTCTCCAAGGTCTCTTGCATCTCATAGTGTAGTCTATTTCAGGGAACCTTGGTCGGTCAAGGGAGTTTCGCAATCAACTCCCCAACCTATCAAGGGTGCACCCAACACGAGACAGGCTTATAAATCTGCTTGGAGCAGATGGCATAGTTGGTGCATGAAAATAAATTTAAATCCCATATCGGCTCCTTTTATGTCTGTCCTCCATTTTTCTGGCTTCTATGATGAAGGTAAAGCCTATCGCACTGTGGACCTTAACGATCGTCCATTTCTGCTGGCCATCAAAGTTTTGATTGGACGCCTGTTGGTTGACATCCTGTCATATATTGACTTCTCTGAGGAATATGGTTTGCTCATTCACCCTTACCACGATACTCTGTCTTGTGGGACGTCTCTATTGTCTTGAATTTTTTATTTATTTTTCTTGCAAGAGGGTTTTCTGACGTACGAGCTCGTGAGGTGGTTGCTCGTTCCTTTACTCCAGAAGGTGTCCTCTTTGACATTTCACGGAGGACAAAAACCTCCTCTAAAATCTATCTAACCCAGTTTTCCCTGATAGATCTCTCCTTTGCCCTGTTGCATACTAATGGGTGTGTGAACATCGTTCTACTACGTTACAGAATCCTTTGAAACAGGAACTCTTCCAAAAGTCGCATCTTCCGGTGTCTACTCTAGCCTGGTGGGTCAAATACATTATGTCTCTAGCAGGTATTGATACCTATGTGTCAGTGCCTCATTCGGTTCGTAGGGCAATGGCTTCTAAGGCTTCCTCGATTGGTTGTCACTTGGAGGATATTATGAGAGCGGCTGGTCTTCAGAGTCTACATTCCATGATTTCTACTTTAGACCTATTCAACACTTCACAGGAGACATAATTTCACAGCTTTGAACTAGCATAATAGGAGCCTACGTGTCTTAATACAATTTACAGATTTTACTATTAACATGACGTAAAGTCATGATTTTATTAATGACGCGGAGGCGAGTATTATCCCTCCCTCCCATCCCTGGAGATTTGGTCTTCTCTGGGTAAGTTGACTTCACGGTAAGTCTTTTTTGATTACTGGGTTTTATCCTTGTTAATGACTGTCAAGAGCTTAAGGTTTGACTAAACTGAATCTCATGTTATGTGTATATATATATCTGATATTTCATGTAATGCGAATTTATGCATAAATCCAGTTTTATACTTGGATATTACCATATTCTCTTTTCTCTTCCAGCTTGACTTCTAGATCCAGTTTAAGGCTCGTATACCTTCTAATTGGAGCCCACTTTTTATTTGGATTTGTTGTCCTTGTTCGGGATCGCAAGAAAGAGGAAGTAGTATACTGGACACTGCCTATTATGCTATAAAGAGAATGCTGATTGGCTGTTGCTGTTGCTAGGAAGATATACCTCATGTTATTTACTGGTTTCTTTTATACTGATTTAATGTTATTTTTCTTTGCTGCTGAGGTAAATAAAGAAAGAGTGCAGCATAATACTCGCCTCCGTGTCATTAATAAAATCATGTCTTTACGTCATGTTAATAGTAAAATCTGTAAATTGCACAAGGTTTGAATTCCTGTTGGTAATTATAAGGCTTTTGATTAGATTACTTGCTATTGATTGCTGTTTAAATTAGCTATTGTTTGCAAATAAGCAGAGGCCTACCCAGGTGTTCCTAGTGGGTGGTGATTTTAGGACTTATATAAGGGCTGTTGCCATTAGCTTGGCTAATATAGCTTGGTTGCTACTTCTAAGTGCTGTTTCTAAGTGTGTAGTTGGAGATATTCTGGAGGTAATCTGAGGTATTCAGGAGGATAAATACAAAGTTAAGATTTGTTTGATTTAAATTATTCTCCTCATTGGAATGGCAGACTTAGTTCAGTGTAATAGTTGCCATGCATTTGTTTCATGTTCCACTTTTTGGAAGTTTGGTTGTTGTCTAATCTGTAGACAGTTCTCTATCTTGCGGCAGGAGATTGTATTTTTGAAGTCTGAGATTTTTAAATTATCTGGTGAACAAACTCAGACTGGAACTGCTGCAAAGCCACTGCCGCAGAGACATACTAGGAATGGCATATGGATTACTGTAGGATCTGGTAGACTTAGAGCTGTGGATAAAAGGCATTTTGCACAGTCTGTTGCTCTTCATAATTCATTTTCTGCACTTTCAGAGTGTAATGGTGTTGTGGAGAGAGGCACTGAGGCTAGTGGTGTTGTGGAGACCGGCTTGGAGACTATGGTGAGGCCTAATAGAAAGCAGTTGTTGTTGGGAGATTCCATTATAAGAGGTGTGGAGATGGACAATGGTGGTCTTGTGAGGTGTCTTCCCAGAGCTACTGCTCACAGAGACAGGAGACGTATCTGTAATATTGTTAAGCAAGCAAAGCAGGAAGGGGAATTGGATGTACTTGTCCATCTAGGGACAAATGACTTGGCTTGCAATGAGGTTTCAGAGGTTAAGGAAGTTTTTAGTGTTTTTGCCAATGATATACGGCAGGTTGCTTCCACACTGTCATTCTCTGAAGTTCTGCCTGTGCATAACACTCAGAACGACAGGCGGATGCGTATTAGGGACTTTAATTTGTGGCTTGGTGAATGGTGTCGGGAGCAAGGATTTGGCTTTATTTCTCATGGTAGCTCTGTTTGGAATGGAGATAAGCTGTACAAAAAAGATGGTTTGCATCTTTCTCAAAAGGGAACAAATGTTCTCAGTGAGCAGTTCAGAGGTTTTGCTAGGATGTATTTAAACTAGGAGGGGGGGCAAGAGGGTGATAAAACATCAATCCAATTGTCCCCCAAAACAAGGACAGAAGGTGCCTGTAGCAAGTGTGTTAAAAAATGATAAGCTAGGGGGCGGGGCCTGACCGGGGAGCTGAGCAGACATGCTTTCTGTGAGCTCCCGAGCCTGGGCCGGATTTTTGGCGCAAAACTCACACAAACTGGTCCTTTAGCCCACCGCAACTGGCACTGTGAAAGCGCGGGTACAGGAGGACACCTCACAGACCTGCAAACCCGCTGGGTGTCTGGGCCGTAAACTTGGGGCCTACAACGCATGGTGGTGGGGAGAGGTGGCCGCTCTCCCGACCTGCCTAACCAAGCAGCCCCCGAAGCATCGGGCCCCCCCCCCCAGGATCAGTGGGGGTTATCCTGGTCCAGAAAAGCATGTACCATAAGCCTCAATTGCCTGCAATGGATGAAGATAGCCAACAGCACGAAACACAAAGTCAAGCAGACTCTCATAAAATGGCGACCTCAGGCCAAACTGCAGAGCATGCTCCCACCCAGCCTATACACGAGCGCCTTGATGCACTGTTCAGCCAGTTCTGGGAGAAGCTGGAAAGACGGATGGCACGTCAAACCCTTAAATACTAAGAAGAGGTGAGGCTGTCCCAAGCTGTAAGGCAGAGCGGACAGACCCCGGGAAAAGCCGCCGCGCACAGACAGGAGGAACACCCATCCCGGCAGGGGAATATTAGGAGACTCCCTCCTATCCACCGACCACACCGCAGGAGAGCCGCCCGCCGCTGGCGGCGGATAACCACCAGGGCCCTCCACAGCGCCCATCATGGGAAAGACCTGGCCCCGAGAGGCAACCGAGTCTGTGGCCACATGGTGCCAACCCCACAGGATGCCGGGAATACAGGAAAAGGCCCCAGCCGCAACCACCTCCTCTCCTCGCTGACCCACCTGATATCGCTGCCGGAACTCCCACCCAGATGGAGCCTGAACGGCCTACACTTACCCAGTCGCACAAGCAGAGCCACCAGAACGAGCATAGGGTGAGGCAACCCGGACGCATGCAGGCCGTGACCCGCAACCAACAACCCAGCCCGCAAAGAGAAACACACCAGAGGCATCGGCTGAGATCTGCGGCCACCCCATCCCCGGCTCACGGTCTGGCTACTTTTCAGGACTTAAATTGTTGGACACTCTGTGGTACATCCACACCAGTTCATTTACCTAGATATGTTACTCTAGACACACTCATATAGTAAAAACTCACTAGAAAGTTATTGAAAGTATATTGGAACACGCTATATAAGTGGCCTACTACTATCATAGCATAACATGTCTCATATATGATAATACAGATTATGTACACCGTAATAACACGAGACAGTAAACTACCAGTCAGACTGTACATACTGCAAAGGATTTATTGCATATTTGCCCTACAATCATTACTAGTACTGGGAATAATTCTGTTGGGCTTGTTTAATTTTAATTTGATTTTACTTAGTTTTTACAAGCCAGTCTTAGCTTGTCTTGTTCAGCCTGAATGTACTTAAATCATAAATTACATTGGAAATGTCACACTCGTCATATAACATCTTAAGTAAGCGTGTTTACAATACGTTTCTGTTAAGCGACTTACAAAAATATAAAAAATGAGGCATTAATATTCTGGAAATGTAATCAACAAGATTTTTGCTGTATTAACCCTATTCTGTGGACTACCCATGCATTTCCCCTGTTTCTATTCTGTACCCTTCATATGTGCCTTAATAAAAGAAAGATTGACAAAAAAAAAAAAAAAATGATAAGCTTAGAGTCATGTCTACAAATGCTCGCAGTTTAGGGAATAAGATCCATGAACTTGTGGCAATAATGGCAACTGATAGTGTAGATTTAGTCGCTGTTACTGAGACATGGTATAATGAGAAAAATGACTGGGACATAGCAATACCAGGGTACTCTTTATAGGAAAGATAGGGGAGGCAAGAAAGGGGGAGGGGTGGCCTTGTATGTGAAGGATAGCATAAAATCCAGCCTAATAAAAGTTAGTGAGGCAAACATAGAGTCCATTTGAGTTACGTTAGAATTTGATAATCACACAGTAACTAGTTTAGGTGTGATTTATAGGCCCCTAGGACAAATTGAAGAGTTAGATAATGTACTAGTTGATGAAATAGCTAAAATGACAATGAAGGGGGAAGTTATCATCATGGGTGACTTTAATCTTCCTGATGTAAATTGGAAAACAAAATTAGCTACTTGTGCCAGGAG
This sequence comes from Pelobates cultripes, assembly GCA_933207985.1. Taxonomy (NCBI): domain Eukaryota; kingdom Metazoa; phylum Chordata; class Amphibia; order Anura; family Pelobatidae; genus Pelobates; species Pelobates cultripes. The sequence continues at coordinate 7,057 of CAKOES020000805.1, read as the reverse complement.
CACACATATTCTAAACTCCCTACTGGGATTGTCTCTAAAACAAGTTGTTGAGGAGCCAACTCGTAAAGAGGCCATACTAGATTTAGTGTTAACAAATGGAGATTTGGTATCAGATATTACTGTAGGTAAAAGTTTAGGATCCAGTGATCATCAGTCAGTGTGGTTTAATATAAGAACAGTGACTGAGTCACACCACACAAAAACAAAAGTTTTAGACTTTAGAAAACAGACTTTTCTAAAATTAGAATATGGGTAGAGGAGTCATTATCAGACTGGAGCAATTTAAATGGAGTCCAAGAGAAATGGGATTATTTAAATGTTGCACTATTGAAGGCAACAGAAAATTGCATTAGGCTTGTCAGTAAAAGCAAAAAATTCAAGAAACCACTGTGGTACTCCGCAGATGTGGCCAAAATAGTTAAAAACAAAAAGTTAGCATTTAGGAATTATAAAAAAAAAAAAACCAGAGTGAGGAAGACAAAATGATCTATAAGATTAGGCAGAAACAGGCTAAGCAAGTTATAAGACTTCCAAATCACACACAGAAGAGAAAATAACACAGTCAGTAAAAAAGGGGGATAAAACATTTTTTAAGATACATAAATGAGAAAATAAAAATAAAACAAGGATTAGTTAGATTAAAAAACAAAAGAAGGAAGGTATGTAGAAGAGGATAAAGGTCTAGCTGACTGCCTCAATTAATATTTTTGTTCTGTATTTACAGATGAAAATGAAGGAAAGGGACCTCAGTTGGGAAAAAGGATAAATGAGTCATTTATTACACGTGAGTTTACAGAGGAAGAGGTTCTATTTCAACTGTCAAAAGTAAAGACAAATAAGTCAATCAGACCTGATGGAATACACCCAAAGCTATTAAAAGAGCTTAGAGATGTACTAGCAAAACCATTAACAGATTTATTTAACCAATCATTGTTAACAGGAGTAGTCCCAGAAGATTAGAAGTTAGCGAATGTTGTGCCCATTTACAAGAAAGGTAATAGGGAGGAGTCGGGCAACTATAGGCCAGTAAGCCTTACTTCAGTAGTGGGGAAAGTGATGGAAACCATGTTAAAGGATAGGATTGATGAACATCTAAAAACACATGGATTTCAAGATCAGAGACAACATGGGTTTACTTCAGGGAGATCATGCCAAACTAATCTTATTGATTTTTTTGATTGGGTAACTAAAATTATAGATCAGGTGGTGCAGTAGACATTGCTTACCTAGATTTCAGTAAGGCTTTTGACACTGTTGCACATAGAAGGCTTATCAATAAACTGCAATCTTTAAGTTTGGATTCCAATATTGTTGAATGGGTAAGGCAGTGGCTGAGTGACAGGCAACAGAGGGTTGTAGTTAATAGAATATATTGAAGCTTGGACTTGTCACCAGTGGGGTACCTCAGGGATCTGTACTTGGACCCATTCTCTTTAATATTTTTATTAGTGATATTGCAGAAGGTCTTGATGGTAAGGTATGTCTTTTTGCTGATGATACTAAGATATGTAACAGGGTTGATGTTCCAGGAGGGATAAGCCAAATGGCAAATGATTTAGGTAAACTAGAAAAATGGTCAGATTGTGGCAACTGACATTTAATGTGGATAAGTGCAAGATAATGCATCTTGGACGTAAAAACCCAAGGGCAGAGTACAGAATATTTGATAGAGTCCTAACCTCAACATATGAGGAAAGGGATTTAGGGGTGATTATTTCTGATGACTTAAAGGTAGGCAGACAATGTAATAGAGCAGCAGGAAATGCTAGCAGAATGCTTGGTTGTATAGGGAGAGGTATTAGCAGTAGAAAGAGGGAAGTGCTCATGCCATTGTACAGAACACTGGTGAGACCTCACTTGGAGTATTGTACACAGTACTGGAGAACGTATCTTCAGAAGGATATTGATACCTTAGAGAGGGTTCAGAGAAGGGCTACTAAACTGGTTCATGGATTGCAGGATAAAACTTACCAGGAAAGGTTAAAGGATCTTAACATGTATATCTTGGAGGAAAGGCGAGACAGGGGGGATATGATAGAAACATTTCAATACATAAAGGGAATCAACACAGTAAAGGAGGAGACCATATTTAAAAGAAGAAAAACTACCACAACAAGAGGACATAGTCTTAAATTAGAGGGACAAAGGTTTAAAAAATAATATCAGGAAGTATTACTTTACTGAGAGGGTAGTGGATGCATGGAATAGCCTTCCAGCTGAAGTGGTAGAGGTTAACACAGTAAAGGAGTTTAAGCATGCATGGGATAGGCATAAGGCTATCCTAACTATAAGATAAGGCTAGGGACTAATGAAAGTATTTAGAAAATTGGGCAGACTAGATGGGCCGAATGGTTCTTATCTGCCGTCACATTCTATGTTTCTATGTCTTGTTTTTCTTTTTTTTGTCTTTTCCACTTTTTTTTTCCCATTCTCTGCAGTCTGTGACTATGAGTGCAGAAGGAGAGTTTTCAAATTATGGCTCAAAACTGTGATCTCTGACTTGTTTCCTAACGACCTGTTGGCCTTTCCAGCCCTTCAACTCTCGATGGCCTATATCCTGCACATCTCAGGAATCAGATTCAGGGGAATCCCATTCTACAACAATTTAAGGTTTCACAAGAAATACCCTTGGAAGGGCCAGAGCACCTCAGCAGGTAAGAGCAAACACCCTGTTAAATTATCAAAGTTATCCATAGAGTCTACATGTCAGTAGCTTTTGGAACTTACAGACACAGCAGAAGAAGTGTCACACATAACTACAATCTTCTGGATATCCACTACCATGACAGCCTGATAATGAATCCCACCTGCTAAAGCTGCCTCAAACGGATGCTCATTGTGTGCTACTCCACTCTGTCCCACTTGCTCCCTCTATGAAGCAACCCACTGGGAATGACCCTCACTCCAAAATCTTTTGTTTTGGGACAACTACTGTTTTATCCTTGTATTTGAAACAGATATGCTCGGCGGAGTAAGCCCCTCTGAGGCATATCGCAGAATTTCTCCACATTTGGTTCAGAAAGTCATTGGAAAAGGATGTTGGAAGCAAACTTTGGACCGAATACCTCCACCTTACAATACCAGATAGACTAATTTTAACACCATCTTTTGATTGGATGCTTGTTATATCTATGAACAAGTCAAGACTGGTTTCCCAGTTAAAGGGCGCATACCTCCCTCACAATTTTTCAAACAAAATATTTTTACGATTTTGAATATATGACACTGATATTTCAGCAGCATAAAAAAATAGGATGATAGAGGGGCACATCTTAGCGGTTATTGCTCTTTGTTCTCTGGTTACTTATATTATCTTGTTACCTCCTTGTTTGTTGCTTGCAGGTTACAGTAAATAATGTTAAGCAAATATTCACTTCTTGCCTTTATTAAAATATAGACTATACTGACACCAAGGCCAAGCAAATCTCAGATTTTCACATCTTTCAGACATTTTGTTCTTGAACAACAGGTAGAAAGGCCTTCGTGGAATGATCATGCAGTTGTAAGTACACTGTCAATTAAAAATAGTGCAGAGTGCAAAGTGATAATAAGGTACAGAGAATAAATGAACAGTTGTCATCAAAGCAAAATGTACAAAACATATTTTCATACCTTATAAAATGTATTTAAAAGGACAAATATTGGTAACAGCATGTCATGTGAACTTGAGCGGTGCAGCTCAATTAGAAACCAGAGATTCTTAGAGGTTCAAAATATCTACCTTATTTAGAGGATAAAATAAATGTAATATTATAAAGAATAACGAAAACTGCATACAACATATTAAAAAGGAACTTTATAAACCTGCAAAAAAAATGTATAATCAATAAAGAAAAGGGCATATATAAAATAGCAAATATAAATGGCCAAAACTATATTAATTCAGCTAATAAAATAAATTATTATAGGAACCAATATTTTGTATAGGTCATTGTCCCAGAAGTCTAGAATATCAAACCACAATTCTAAAACTATTTCCATCATACAGCAATTCAATTGAGAGCTATATAGGCAGTCTTTGGAACAACAACCAAACTTGCTCAGCCAGTATATTTTATAAGTACACTCTAAGCACCATAACCACTGATTCCACTGGTTCCAGGAGTGCCCTGGTGCCCCATTGTAACTTTATACAGTTTGACTTGCGGGCTGTAGGTTCATAGGCATACCATTCTGGAAAGTTTTTTCTAAATTGTTTGTGTAGATTAAATTCAGATTTTCAGAAATTCAGCCAAATCACTGTGTTGACAAAATTTTATCATCCAGATAATTATTAGGATTTTTGGGCTGAATTTATTTGGTCAAACCAAAATTTACCACTGTGCACAAGTCTAATTTTCAATATAACGTTTTAATTTCTAAGTATCAATGTCACTTTAATGACACTGAGACTCGTGACAAGTCACTATTAAAAAAAAATATGGAGGGGGCGTGGCCTGACCGGGGACCGAGCTGGACGTGCCTGTGTAGAGCTCCGGCCCCAACGCGCTGAAAATAGCCTACTATAGCACACAAATCGCACAAAATCGACTTTATCCGACTCACATTCTGCTCACACTCCGACCATGGAGAAGAGACACCCCAAGAAGCAACCCAAGAGGGGGACCGAGGGGGGCACATCGGTCCTGGACCTGATGACGGCCCACAAGATCGGGCCCGCGGAGCCTCAAGATTGCGCCGGTCGGAGCCCCTCACCGCACTCACCCTCACCACGCGAGGCCCAAGAGGGAGATCGCCACAAGGGCGAGACGGCACAAATATTGGAGCGCCTGGCCGAGGTGCAAACCTACCTCGCGGGAGAAATAGACAACTCCACAACGGTCCTCCGAAGTGAAATTGCCGCACTGGGTACGCGAACGGCTCGCCTGGAAGAGAGGCTGGAGGCTACCAACAAGGCCCACAACACAGCAATCACGAACATCAACGGGCTGGCGGCCCGCGTGGCAGAGGCCGAACTCGCCATAGAAGATATGGCCAACAGGTCATGGAGAAACAAGCTCCGTCTACGCGGCCTACCTGAGGGGGAGAGAGAAGGTACGCTGCCGGCGGTACTTATGGCCATCTTCAAGCCCCTACTGCCGGACCTCCCGGAGGAGAGATGGCACATGGAAAGGGCGTACAGGGCCCTGCGCGCCAGAAGCAACGATGCAAACTCCCCCAGGGACGTTATCGTCCGCTTCTTGTTTTACCAGACCAAGGAAGCCCTGATGAGAAAGAGCAGGGAGGTCAAGATGGTGCACGAGGGGAAGGAACTCCAAGTCTACCAGGACCTGGCCCCTAGCACGCTCCAGAGACGGCGGGAGTGGAGACCGGACACGGAGGCACTACGCAGTGCGAAAATACAGTACGCCTGGGGGTTCCCGTTTCGACTGATGGCGTTCCAGGGGGGAAGACCCATACCCTCAACCCCAGCGGAGATCCAAAGAGATTCCTGGAGACCCTGGGCATCACTTCCCGCGGTGGCTTACCGGAGATGCGGCCAGCGGCCCTCGAGCTGGAGACTCTCCTGACCGAGTGGCAGGAGGTGGGAGCACGTCGGCACTGACCTCTGAACAGGGTACAGTATGAGGCCTTGAGGGACACGGTGGCCTTCCAGGGGGGGAGCCGGGACTGTCTTGGGTGGCCTCCGTGGTGATGGTGGATAGCGGTAATGAGGGTGGGGCCCTCCAGGTTGTTTGGGAGGGGGTGTGGGGGACCCTGTCATCGCCACACGGAAGGGACACACGGGGGACTGGGACTGACATCCCGGCTTTTTAGATACCTCCATGGCGGTAAAGTGCATATAGCCATGTTATGGAAAAGGAGAGAGACACTGGCTGTAAGACCCTGAGCACCTACCAGCACCACTCACCATACCAGTTTTTGGCTCCCTTTTGCTGGACTCTTACATAGTTACATAGTTACATAGCTGAAAAGAGACTTGCGTCCATCAAGTTCAGCCTACCTCACATTTGTTTTTTGCTGTTGATCCAAAAGAAGGCAAAAAAAACCAGTTTGAAGCACAATTTTGCAACAAACTAGGAAAAAAATTCCTTCTTGACCCCAGAATGGCAGTCAGATTTATCCTTGGATCAAGCAGTTATTACCCTACATTGAAAGATTATATCCTTGAATATTCTGTTCTTGCAAGTATGCATCTAGTAGCCGCTTGAACATCTGTATGGACTCTGATAAAACCACTTCCTCAGGCAGAGAATTCCACATCCTGATTGTTCTTACAGTAAAAAAACCTTTCCTTTGCCTTAGACGAAATCTTCTTTCTTCCAGTCTAAACGCATGGCCTCGTGTCCTATGTAAAGTCCGGTTTGTGAATAGATTTCCACACAATGGTTTGTATTGGCCCCGAATATATTTGTATAATGTTATCATATCCCCTCTCAGGCGACGTTTTTCTAAACTAAATAGGTTTAAATTTGTTAACCTTTCTTCATAGCCGATATGTTCCATTCCTTTTATTAATTTTGTAGCCCGCCTCTGCACTTTTTCTAGTGCCATAATATCCTTCTTTTGAACAGGTGCCCAAAATTGCACAGCATATTCAATATGGGGTCTTACCAGTGATTTATAAAGAAGCAAAATTATATTCTTGTCCCGAGAATGAATGCCCTTTTTCATGCATGACAATACCTTACTGGCCTTGGCCACTGCTGATTGGCATTGCACATTGTTGCATAGCTTGTTGTCTATAACAATTCCCAAGTCCTTTTCATGTGTTGTTATCCCTAATTCGCTTCCATTAAGGGTATACGTTGCTTGTGTATTCTTTATGCCAAAGTGCATAACTTTGCATTTTTCAACATTAAATTTCATCTGCCATTTGAGTGCCCAGTCCCCCAGTCTATCTAAGTCCCTCTGCAGCAAAGTAATATCTTGATCACATTGTATTGTTTTACAAAGTTTGGTGTCATCTGCAAACACTGAAACATGACTTTCAATGCGGTCTTCAAGATCATTTATAAACATGTTAAATAGAAGGGGTCCCAGAACAGACCCCTGAGGGACACCACTTGCCACCTCTGTCCAGCTTGAAAATTTACCATTAATGACAACTCTTTGT
>CAKOES020000804.1:0-17495 GCA_933207985.1 Pelobates cultripes | reverse complement strand
GTGAAATAAATTTACTAGTGTGTGGCGGAACATACCGTTTATCGGGACTATTTGAATTTTACTATGTTCGGGAGTTATCTTACCCGAACCTACCCGGTTCGGCTCCTTAAGGGGGACCTCCATGTAACTTGTTAGAACACTAGAACACCGACCACCCCGTACGTGTTAAACCGCAAAGGAAACAATGAATTAGTGCTTCCCCTGGGTGTCCGCCATTTCGCACGTGGTCGAAAGAATGGCGGCCCTTTTGTCTCCCGAACACAGGTAGCGGGACAAGGTCATCGAATGCCTGGAACCCTTTTCGGATAGACGACCTTGCAAACATTGGTGAAACTCTACTGCTACCTCTGCCCCGACCAGCTAGGAGAGCGCCCTTCGGGAGAAAGAGACTATTAACCAGGGGTGCATTCGCTCCCTTGAAGCAAGGGAATACCTTCAACCGTGTTTGTACAGGAACCTCCGAACGGAGACCGGCCGTTGCCCCACTTTCTATGGACTGTTTTGGGCTTCGACCTCGTGGCCGGCCAGTCAGAACTTTACCCCGGTGCTGATTCTATTCTACCGAACGGATCTGAGCACTATTTGGTCAACTTGGACGCTCGGATCCAGGGTGTCCGGGGATATAACACTTGTGGGGTTCCTGTGGATATTTTTGGGGGGTTGTATATATATTTTGTATGTTTTCTTGTAACTGAAAGATAATTGAGTTACAGTTTTCTGACTCAATTATCTCCCAGATACAGGGAAGCCAAGGAGTGGCTTGCTACTCTTGAATGGAGACCCCATGCAATTTATACACCCCATGCTGTGTATAAATTGAGCATGCTGTGCCTGAATAAACCAGATGATTCCCAGAACAATGTTTTGTCTAGTTACTGGGGGGATACGAGAATAATCACACAAGAAAATATAGATCAACACAAAAGGTGTGGAGAAAATGGCACTTGTAATAAACAGCTTAGGTATTTCGTGTAGCTGCGAAATACACTCTGTGGGCACTTCAAAAATCTAACTACAATATATATAAACACCAAAAAGATAAACAGCTAAGAACCTGGTTAGTGTTACCACCTTCCCAACACTTAGTGTGAGTGTAGTGCTATAAGTGTAATCACAGGAACCAATGGTGTAAAAACATATGCACTTACCCCTCAGATCATATGGGGGTTATATAAGAAAAACCAAAAACAGAGAAGATATAGTATAATACTGTATGGCAATAGATGAAATTATTTTCAGTTGTAGTGAGTGGAAATAAACTCACATTTTTTTGAGCTTTTTATATGGGTACAGGCTCAAACACTTTCAGCTGCTGTGCCTTTAAGGTAGGCAACTGTAATGGTATTTATTAATTAATGACTTTTTGTCATAAAAAAAAAGCATAATGAGCTTAATGCTTTAGACGCACCACTAGATGTCAGTAAAGCATATTTAGTGTAATGCTTTGGGGGCACCATTAGGGGGAGTGTGTAGGAAGACCTGTGCTTCTGGCAGTGACATCTCAGGCCAGCCTACTTACACTGAATAAAACCCAGATGTGAGGAGAAGCGAGCTCTCTGTTTGCCTGTACCTGACTGATCATGTAGCACCAGCTCTGACTTAACCCCAGCCCTTTGGCTGGGGCCTTGTAAGTAATATGTTTGTATTGTAACAGTTAGCAATTGTAATAGCCTTTTGTATAATATTTAGCAACCAATAGTGTTTTGTGTAGTATTGTATTGTATAATTATTGAAATTGACATTCCGCTAGCATCTGTTTATTTATTGAAATTGACATTCCGCTAGCATCTGTTTATTTATTATAGTTATATTAAATATACATTTAATATTACAACGTTTTGTGTATTTTCTATCCACATATTCGACCATAATACCATGAATTATAAAAATATTAATGTTGTTCCGTATTGCTTAATTATTATGTATTTATTATGAGATTAATATTCATATTTAGGTCACGACCACAACATTTGGCGTAGTCTGCAGGATTATGCTTGAATATTGGGGAAAATATAAATGTTATGCATTTTGCTTAAATCATACTGTAAATTGTCTGTCTGTATACAAATGAATAAATGAATGATGATTTGGTTTTAATGGAATGAATGCAGATAGCAGATAGGGATTAGATATTTGTTTTTTAAGATATCTCTTGTTGTAGAACATAGTGATGAATTATTGTGTTGCTTGTTACGTTTTACCAACCTTTTGTCATTTTTATATATAAAACAAAAAACAATTTTACTTTTTGTCTGACCATGTGGATTTTAATCCACCATTGACCACATGGTGTGAATGAGTTGAGGCCTAGTTTCATTGTTTGCTACCATTTGCATAGGAAAAGACTTTTCACTAAACTAGTTCACCAGGTTTTATTGCTAAATTTGTCCCTGTTTGTGTACTAATTTACATTTGTTTGGCATTCATGGATTTGTCTAGTTGAAAAGAGATTTGGACAAAATGTATTAAATTAGTAGTTAAGAAAAAGATACGCTTAGTAAAGCAGATTCAGTGAATAATAGATTTATGTGTGCGTATACACAGAATATTAGTATAAATATATATGATTTTGACTCATGAAGGAGAGACCACCTTTTTAACAGCTGTGTGACCATGCTTTTCAGCTACAGCTGGGGGAGAATTTGTCCTTGTTGTTGGTGGGTAGTCTTGCCTGTATGAGAAAATGTAATTGCCTAAGCTAATCAATTTGTGGAGTGTTTTTCAGCTTTATTATCCAGGACTAAGGAATTACTGGACATATGCAGGAACTGGTAACAAATGAACTGAAAAAATGGTAAAATAATTCTTTTGTCCTATTTAGTCTGAATATTTTAACAAGTTAGCATTTTTAACAAAGTAAGTGTAGGGGCTCAGATTAAGATTTATATTATTTTAGAAGCCATCTATAACCGATTTTAATATTTCCATGCTTTGAATTAGGGTGTATCTGCCTAGCGGGTGAACCTCCATAACGTGGGCTGTGATTTTAGTTACAGTAGCGGGTGGGGAACCTGAGCTAGGGGGTATTTAAACGTGTCCGGATAAGGGGGAGCATACCCAACAGTTGTTGTGCAGTTCTATCCTGTATTATTATTTGAAACCCTGTATTACTTATAAGTAGCGTTTTGTAACTTATTTGTAATTGTTTATATATATTGCTCTGGGAAAGGGATAGGCAAAATCTCTGAGAGACCAGGAAATATATTTAAAAAAAGGGCGTATTACACTAGTGGTAGGGTGGCCTATCATGACCATAGAGACCCTTGGTGACTAGTTTTTGTTGTATATTGCTCTGGGAAGGGGATACGCTATTTAATAGAAATTCCTGAGAGACCAGGAAATATACAATAAGTGATACGTGAATGTACTGGTTAAATTGCAGACATATTGGCCCAGAACCTTTAATCGAGCCGGAAAAGAGGCTGCTGTATGTTTGCTCCTCTATAATTTTGCGGGGGCGGTCACCCCCATGCGGAAAGCCACTGCCATAACAGGGTGGTTAGTTGTGCAGGCCCTTAGCCGCGAGGTGCAAGCATGTCCGTGGAAAGGCTAGAAATTAATAGGGAGTCACTCATAGCTGTCAGAAGTGTTGAACTTTGAGACATATTGACCTATATCCTTTCAGAGGCGGAAGAGGTGTTGTGGTTCACTCCTCTATAATTTAACCAAAGGGGGGAGAGTTATTAAACATGTTTAGGTTGGCTAGAAATGTGTTTCCTGAATTGCAGAGAAGATGCAGAAAGCAGCTATTAGCTGATTGTTTATTTTAAGAGCCAAGTAGAAAATTAAGAAAGTTACCTTGTTGAACAAATTGTTTATAAAATGAAAAGTTTAGGGAATGTATTTATATGTGTATATGCTAAGTAAAGGATTTGGCAGTATTTGGCAGTATACGCTATAAGTGACAAGGAAAAGTAATCCTGATCTGATTTCTTACCTTTTTCAGATGTAGCAGAAACCAGGGGTGGACATTGGAACACAGATAGAATATCAGATGGAGACCAGTGTTTAAATGTTGACCTTTGATGAGCTATTGAATGTTTTATTTTATTGTCTATTTAACATGTCTATGCTATGATTTTGTGCATACTGTTCTCTTATTTCTAGTGATTGTATTGCAATTGAAACCCTTATGTATTATTATTGTATGTATGTATGTATGTATGTATGCTTGCCTGGGAAAGGGGGGGATTGACCCATAGGGACCAGGGGGTATTTTTGTGTAAACCAAACTGGGGTGGGAGGGCTCTAACGAGGGAACCCCATTGTCCAGTAGGTGTTTGATTTGTGTCTGTGTAAAGTGCATGAGTGGTTGCAGTTCAAAAAACAAAAAAAATAAGAGGGATAAGAGAAAGTAGGCATTTTGGGTTATCTATACATGTTTAAATAGAAGGGTGGTAAATAGGAATGTAATTGTTTTGGTTAATGTTTAGATTAAATTGGTTAAATACAGCAGTGATAACGAGTGTTTAGATTAAATTGGTAAATGCAGCAGTAATAACGAGTGTTTGGGTTAAATTGGTAGATACAGCAGTGATATTGTGTTTATCTGTGAATCAGGAGTGTGCTGGATGTGAAGAGAGGTGTGTAGGTATTTATCCAAACGCCATAGGAAAAAAAATATGGTTAAGACACCACAATCAAATGGTACTTGTGATGATTGGCACAGTTGTTATTTATGTTTGTGTTCGTCATTGCCTGTGTTTTCATTCAAGAACTTTCAAGCAAGGATATTTTAAGCAGAAGAAGAAGAAGCACTGGACACTATGCTCAACTGTTGCTGTAAGGAGAAAAAATATTGCAGCTAAGAGGGGTGAGAGTCGGAACAAAATGCATCAGGAGCAGGAAACTGTTACGTCAAGGTGGTTAATGGTATAAAGAAAGAAAAAACAAAACAATGTGACCACAAACACACAAAAGTCCTTGATCACATGAACTGTTTCATTCATCCCTGTCTCCATGCGTATGTTCTATGAGACTGTCAAAGAATAGAGTATCCAGTTTCCAGGACTAATGTTTGTGAAAATTCCAGGCACACAGACCAGCCAGAGGCTACAGAAATCGTGTCGGTCTGTGCCATGATTCATAGGTGTTATGAGTTTGTGGTGTCTAATACTATATTAAGCTCCAAAACACATCCTCACATGAACACAATATCATTGGTTAATCTAATAAAACATGGTTTGAGTTGTTCATTATTATAAGGGTGGGTATGTGCCTATTTCCCAACTGGTAATGCATGTGCTCAATGGTGAACATTTATATAAGCAATAAAATGTTAATGGGTAATAATTAATGGGTAAATGGGTATCGTTTTTCAAAAGGTGGGTTTTGTTGTAGGACAGGTAGTGTTAAAATGGGGAAGATTCACAATTTACTGGTTTTATAAATGCTTGTTTTATGACATAAGTCAAAGGGTGGTTTGTAATGGTATTTATTAATTAATGACTTTACATCATAAAGAAAGCATATTTAGTGTAATGCTTTGGGGGCACCACTAGGGGAGTGTGTAGGAAGACATGTGCTTCTGGCAGTGACATCACAGGCCAGCCTACTTACACTGAATAAAACCAGATGGAGGAGAAAACTCTGTCCCTGTTTGCCTGTACCTGACTGATCATGTAGCACCAGCTCTGACTTAACCCCAGCCCTTTGGCTGGGGCCTTGTAAGTAATATGTTTGTATTGTAACAGTTAGCAATTGTAATAGCCTTTTGTATAATATTTAGCAACCAATAGTGTTTTGTGTAGTATTGTATTGTATAATTATTGAAATTGACATTCCGATAGCATCTGTTTATTTATTATAGTTATATTAAATATACATTTAATATTACAACGTTTTGTGTATTTTCTATCCACATATTCGACCATAATACCATGAATTATAAAAATATTAATGTTGTTCCGTATTGCTTAATTATTATGTATTAAGAGATTAATATTCATATTTAGGTCACACCACAACATATATTGACACAGGTACACAGCAGTTACTTTGACACTTATTGACATACATGCATGATTCACACACACAGACCACATGTACAGATACATACACTGACACACACAAACACTGACACACATGCACAGGTGAACTGACTTACACAAACACTGATACATAAGCACAGATACATACACCTACATGCATAAACACTGACATTCACGCACACACACATATACATATATATATATATATATATATATATATGACGAAAGTTCTTGTGGACTTTCATCAGAATCCTGATGAAAGTCCACAAGGTGGACTGAAACGTCGATTTATTTTATGGAAACTGAATAAAAGTTATTTTTTAAATGGAAATCCGTGAGTACAGCCATTCTACTTGCTTATATCGATATTGAAGCCCAGGCTATGCACCCGGTCTTGGAAATCTCAGGAGCCTGTGTGCAAGGTATAGTTTGATTTGTTTCTATATCTATATAGATAGAGAGCTAATTCTAAAGCACTTTAGTTTAAGTGCTCTGTGTATGAAGAGTGTGTCTTTTTTACATTTTACAAAAAGTGCAGATTTCAATAGAAATGTACTCTTCTATAAATAACCTTGCTACAGCACCCTGGCTGTCAATCAATCAGTGCTGTTACTTCCTGGTTGTTTTGCTCAGTGGAGATAAACTCAATAAACTTTAATAAAGATAATAAAGATATAACAGGGAATTATTACTAGGGAGACAATGTTTTCAAGGAGATCTGTCCACTTAACACAAATTTCAGTGAGTGAACAACAAACTTGCAAAATGTTGGTCAAATCAACATTAGTCTTTAGTTTGCATTTTGGTTGCCAATTGCAAGTCACTGTTTAGAGTAAAAATCCCTTAGAGATTGAGTGTAAACATGCTTACTTCAGGTCTACATTTGGTAAAATAGCTGCGGATGGCTGTCTACCTTTGACTGATTACAACTAGTGATTTCCCAAACATATGCGCTGTTCGGTCTGCCCCCTATTCGTCATCATTGAGTGAACTTTGACCCTGTACCTCACAGTCAGCAGACACATTCCAGCCAATCAGCAGCAGACCCTCCCTCCCAGACCCTCCCACCTCCTGGACAGCATCCATTTTGAAGCTGCATTCTTAGTGAGCCGTCCAGGAGGTGGGAGAGTCTGGGAGGGAGGGTCTGCTGCTGATTGGCTGGAATGTGTCTGCTGACTGTGAGGTACAGGGTCAAAGTTTACTCAATGATGATGAATAGGGGGCGGACCGAACAGCGCATATGTTCGCCATCCGTGGCGAACCGTTCGGCAAACCGTTCGGGACATCACTAATTACAACCTTATAGTATGCATTTTTTTTATTAGAGTCCCAGATTAAATCAATCATAGAGCCACCTCAGGTTGAACAAGCAAACTGGGCAGATTTTCATAGATCGGAACGTCTTGAATAAACAGTTTGCTTTGGTGACACTTAAAATATTAAAATAGAACATTAAATAAATCGAAACATCTGATAACAAATAATTAGTTAAAATGCTTCATGTTGTACGGCTGCCAAATGGCTGTATTGTTACAGATAGCAATATGCATTCTTAATTTATTTCTGAAAGATTATTTCTGCCACAAATGCGTACAAATAACCACCAACAAGCACTACACAGAAAGCAGACAAACACCAGAGATTAAGTGAAAATCAATATTGTGATCATATCCCATGACAGGAAGAGTGATGGTGATGTACATTTAAATACATTCTAATTGACTGCTGATGTAACACAGGACATGGCTATCCTGCATGGTGCAATCTGCGGCCCCATAGCCATCCTGAAATCTGAAGCCTGACTCACCGATAATGTCCAATTTCCTCTAACCAAACGGTTGTTGCAGAATATGAACATTTGTATTTATCAATGTGAGCAGTAATCACATTCTGTATAATTAATGTTGCTGCACGTTCCCTAAAGTGCACTGCCATTCATTTCTGGTAAAAATCTCTAATTCCCAAAATGCTGACTTAGTCAGGACCTCAGTGATAGTCTAGCCTGTTATTCTAGTAGTTTATCTAGTAATGTATTTATTTAGTTCAACCGAAATTCAATAAAAATGGTATATAGTGGATTTTAGTCAGACAATCAATCAATCAGTCATATATCCGCTAGAGGCGCTTGCTATTGTGGTCCTGAATTCTTTAGGGAATCAGTGTTCATAGTTTCACGATCAGCATAAAGACGCTGCATGCACCCCATCGAGATGTATTGGTGTAACATTGCTGTTTCAAGCTTGATGAAAATAGCAGTTAAGTTGCGTAGATCAGAGATTATAGCTATCCAGACTCTTCATAGAAGCATGCACCTTCAATTCCTCTGTGACTTTAAACTTGATCTGAAGTCTTTTGTTCCACTGTGCAGCCCAGTTTATCATATGTAGTGGAATGAAAAGGCTTACAGCTTTGACCACACATTATTGTGAATCCAACAGAGTCTGGTGGTGCATTGTCAATCGGTAATAGAGAGGTAGTAATTCTCAAACAATGTGCTCTTTAATTAAATCTTAATTTTATTCTGCACTCACCACTACAATGGATATATAAACCATTATTTCCCTCCACTTGTCAGAAGAAATGTCAGCGGGAAGGAGATGGAGCTAATCTGCATCTTCATGCAATAGACCTCAGTACAACCACTGTAATGATCAAACATGTAAATACTAATTAAACAAGCTATCAACTGACTGGAAACCTGGAACGCTTGTTACTGTGTTCCAGGAGTATATAAAAAGGGCATTATATATATATATATATATATATATATATATATATACTGATCAGCCACAAGATTAAAATATTAAAACCACTGACAAGTGAAGAAAATAACATTGTTACAATGACACCTGCCAAGGGGTGGGACAAATTGGGCAGTAAGTGAACAGTCAATTCTTGAATTTCATGTGTTGGAAGCAGGGAAAATGGGCAACCAAAAAGATCTGAGTGACTTTGACTAGCACCAAATAGTGATGGCTAGATGACGGGGTGAGTGCATCTCCAAAACAGCAAGTCTTATGGGATGTTCTGGGTATGCAGTGGATAATATCTACCATAAATAGTGCCAGGAAGAACAACTGGTGAACTGGTGTCAGAGTCATTGAAACCCAATGCTCACTGGAACTTGTGTGGAGCAAAAGCTAGCTCATCGGGTCTGATCACACAGAAGAGCTACTGTAGTTTATATTTCTGGCCATGATAGAAAAACACATCGCATCGCAGCTTGGTGCAAATGGGGCACACTGCCAAAATCACATTCAATGGAGACGTGAGTGTCAGAACTCGACCATGGAGCATTGGAAGAAGGTTGCCTGGTCTGCTGAATCATGTTATTTATTTTTTTTTAGATCTGTTGGATGGCTAGGTGAGTGTGAGTGTTTTACCTGGAGAAGTAATGGCAGCAGGATGGCACTATGGGAAGAAGGCAGGTTTATAGAGGCAGTGTTATGCTTTGGGCAATGTTCTTCTGGGAAACTTTGGGTTCAGGCATTCATGTGGATATTATTTGACATGAACCAACTACCTTAAGACTGTTGCAGACCATGTTTACCCTTTCATGGCAGTGGTGTTGCCTGATGGTAGTGGCCTCTTTCAGTAGGATAGTGCACCCTATCACACTGTTCAGGAATGATTTGAGGAACATGACGAAGAGTTCAAGGTGTTGCCTTGGCCTCTAAATTCCCCAGATCTAAGTCTGATTGAGCATCTGTGGGATGAGCTGAAATAACAAATATAATCCATGGAGGCCCCACCTCACTACTTGCAGGACAATAATAGCTTGATAAAGGCACCTGTGTAGGCCAAAACGTTTAAGTTTTTGTTTCAATAAACCTGCCTTTCTGCAACAATCCCGAGTGCAGAACAAAAAAAAATGAGTCATATGGAAAAATTATAAAAGACGCTTACTTGCCCCGTAAATTTCTGCCCATCCCGCCCACCCATGTTCTGCCTTTGAAAGGGACAGAAAAGCCCCGAGCATGCAGCCCAGAGACTCCTAATGGCAGCTTCTTATCATACAAGCTTGGACAGCTTCTACCTTATCTATAGCAGTATCCAGGTACACTAGGTGCAGACACCTCCAGCAAAACTTCAGGTAAATTGGACGACATTTAGAGAGGACTTAACAACTGGAAGGATTGAGATCTGCCCAATAATATCTAAGCATCTAGATTTGAATATTCTTTTCCTTTTTAGTGTGTGCACACTGGGACTATATACATATTGTCATTTTTGCATTTGTTTTGTTGTTTAAATTTTTCTTTTTCCATTTTTTTGTTTATATTTTTGGAGGTATCTGCCTAACAAGATACTTACAAATAACAGGAATGCCTCACTTGTGAGTTGGTGTGAAAAGTAGTGCTTCAAAAACAATATGGTAAATAGCTGCTCTACAACACCTGTGAAGTGGATACCTTCCACCTCACCATAAACGTATAAAGAAATAATTACAAAAAACTATGCATACATTTAAAAACAAATATAAACGATCTTATCAGTTTGTAGTGCAGTCCTTAAATGCAGTCCTTAAACGTGTATTGGCATTTAAGGACTTGCACAACAGACTGATAAGTTGATTTGTATTTGTTTTTAAATGTATGCATAGTTTTTTTGTTTTATACAGGGAGTGCAGAATTATTAGGCAAGTTGTATTTTTGAGGATTAATTTTATTATTGAACAACAACCATGTTCTCAATGAACCCAAAAAACTCATTAATATCAAAGCTGAATATTTTTGGAAGTAGTTTTAGTTTGTTTTTAGTTATAGCTA
Organism: Pelobates cultripes; assembly: GCA_933207985.1. Taxonomy (NCBI): domain Eukaryota; kingdom Metazoa; phylum Chordata; class Amphibia; order Anura; family Pelobatidae; genus Pelobates; species Pelobates cultripes. The sequence goes on along the minus strand of CAKOES020000804.1, from coordinate 6,736 downwards.
TGTTAGGGGGATATCTGTGTGTGCAGGTGACTATTACTGTGCATAATTATTAGGCAACTTAACAAAAAACAAATATATACCCATTTCAATTATTTATTACTACCAGTGAAACCAATATAACATCTCAACATTCACAAATATACATTTCTGACATTCAAAAACAAAACAAAACAAATCAGTGACCAATATAGCCACCTTTCTTTGCAAGGACACTCAAAAGCCTGCCATCCATGGATTCTGTCAGTGTTTTGATCTGTTCACCATCAACATTGCGTGCAGCAGCAACTACAGCCTCCCAGACACTGTTCAGAGAGGTGTACTGTTTTCCCTCCTTGTAAATCTCACATTTGATGATGGACCACAGGTTCTCAATGGGGTTCAGATCAGTGAACAAGGAGGCCATGTCATTAGATTTTCTTCTTTTATACCCTTTCTTGCCAGCCACGCTGTGGAGTACTTGGACGCGTGTGATGGAGCATTATCCTGCATGAAAATCATGTTTTTCTTGAAGGATGCAGACTTCTTCCTGTACCACTGCTTGAAGAAGGTGTCTTCCAGGAACTGGCAGTAGGACTGGGAGTTGAGCTTGACTCCATCCTCAACCCAAAAAGGCCCCACAAGCTCATCTTTGATGATACTAGCCCAAACCAGTACTCCACCTCCACCTTGCTGGCGTCTGAGTCGGACTGGAGCTCTCTGCCCTTTATCAATCCAGCCATGGGCCCATCCATCTGGCCCATCAAGACTCACTCTCATTTCATCAGTCCATAAAACCTTAGAAAAATCAGTCTTGAGATATTTCTTGGCCCAGTCTTGACGTTTCAGCCGTCTTTCAGCCTTTCTTACCTTGGCCATGTCTCTGAGTATTGCACACCTTGTGCTTTTGGGCACTCCAGTGATGTTGCAGCTCTGAAATATGGCCAAACTTGTGGCAAGTGGCATCGTGGCAGCTACACGCTTGACTTTTCTCAGTTCATGGGCAGTTATTTTGCGCCTTGGTTTTTCCACACGCTTCTTGCGACCCTGTTGACTATTTTGAATGAAACGCTTGATTGTTCGATGATCACGCTTCAGAAGCTTTGCAATTTTAAGAGTGCTGCATCCCTCTGCAAGATATCTCACTATTTTTGACTTTTCTGAGCCTGTCAAGTCCTTCTTTTGACCCATTTTGCCAAAGGAAAGGAAGTTGCCTAATAATTATGCACACCTGATATAGGGTGTTGATGTCATTAGACCACACCCTTCTCATTACAGAGATGCACATCACCTAATATGCTTAATTGGTAGTAGGCTTTCGAGCCTATACAGCTTGGAGTAAGACAACATGCATAAAGAGGATGATGTGGTCAAAATACTCATTTGCCTAATAATTCTGCACTCCCTGTATTGCTGATGAATAAATAGTGGATTTGAACCCCATTCAGCAGTCAGTCCTGTTCCAGGTTCCAGACAGGGGAGTGTCACCCCAAAATTTTACACCAGGCATTTACACCTGAGAGCCAAGGCACCTATGGGTTCTCAATAAGGTGAGAGTCCATTTCTAAAAGTGGTTATTGTCAATGATATATCCAGATATACTGCACCATAATCCCTTGTCTTGTTTATGTTGAGATTTTCCATCTATCCACGAAGGTGGGGTTCTGCCTATAAAAGCACATCAGCCTTATTCCCATGCTTTGAAAATTGTGTGTCTACCTATTCTACTTTGTGTTTGGCATTTTTTAAATACCATCTGCACTAGATCTGTTTTGTTCTTTTTTCTCTTTACATATTACCCCATATTGAGAACTCATGTAACTTCTCAGTAAGAGGTAAGCTTGCCTGTTGACCAGTTAGCGCTCCACCTACCGATTATAAAGTCTTTCCCTATAATCATTTCTTAAGATATTTACAAAACCTTATGGATTACTGACAACATATTCTGCATATTGTGTGGCCAAAGACCATAGGAAGCATACCTGTAAGGTATCACTGTTTCATATGTAAACAATACCAACAAGAGTGCATATACACTTCCATGTATTTTGTGATTTATGTATCATTTTTTGTTATGCAATTGTGCCTTCTGTTGTGAATATGAACAATATAGGTACATATCAGCTCTGCTTTTTAGCACAGGGCTGTAAAAATACATATGATTACAATACCTATATCTAAATAAATATATTTTCTTTGCATCATATCAAGAGTGCGGTACCATATATTTTATTATATTTTAGGGTATATTTGTGTGCTACCATGATACCAGCATCACTACAGATGGGAGAGTGCCAATATATATGGAAATGTACCATGTTAATGTTAATGTTATGGGTATTCTTGAGCTGATAAAAAGCTTTTAGTTTTGTCTTCAAGTTTATAGCCTCAGGTCAGTGCTAAATATATAAATATGATCTACTCTGATTCAGCTAGATTTCTATATTGATTGATCTTTCATCCTATTGTATCAGTCCATCCATGAAACAAACCCGACCCATGACACATGATGGATTTCATTCAGGGTCACAGTTCAGCACTAATAAATTCTAGTATGAAATGGCGACTTATTTGTAGGATCCAATAGAATGTCAACAAATTAGCCCAGGATTTGGAAGAGATAGAGGAGGGTGGGCACCTTTTATAATAAATAACTTCCCCTGTAGGCCCCATATGTTTTTTATAGGAAACAAATATAATTGAGGCTCTTAGTTGTATGGGACATGGATCAACTTGACATCACCTTTTAATATAAATATACAATCTCTCTCGAGAAAAATCTATTATTCTATACAGGTCTTTCCAGTAGTGTTTGCGTACTCTTGCTGTAATTGATAAATGGAGGAGATAAAGAAATCTAAATTATGTTTTGTTATCTTAAAACATATGATTTTAAAAGCTACACTACCATGACAGTAGAATCGTACATTCTTTCACTAGAGTTTTCTGGGGAAAAGTAATCTCCAATATCCTCTCAATTCCTAAACCTATCAGAGTGCTAGGATATACAGCAGTAAACCATGGAATCTTACGGGGATATCAGGTACTGGAGACATTATAATAAACCATGAGATCGATACTAGCAATATCAGGTACTGGAAACATTATAATGAACCATGGAATCTTACGGGGATATCAGGTACTGGAGACATTATTATAAACCATGGAATATTATGGGGATATTGGGTACTGGAGACATTATAATAAACCATGGAATCTTACGGGGATATCAGGTACTGGAGACATTATAATAAACCATGAGATCGACACTAGGGATATCAGGTACTGGAAACATTATAATAAACCATGGAATCTTACGGGGATATCAGGTACTGGAAACATTATAATAAACCATGGAATCTTACGGGGATATCAGGTACTGGAGACATTATAATAAACCATGAGATTGACACTAGGGATATCAGGTACTGGAAACATTATAATAAACCATGGAATCTTACGGGGATATCAGGTACTGGAGACATTATAATAAACCATGGAATCTTACGGGGATATCAGGTACTGGAGGCATTATAATAAACCATGAGATCGAAGGTTGAATATTTTTGTAAATGTCTCCAGAATTCTGAAATGGTAATATTTTCACGTAATAGACACTTCACCATGATGAATTTAGGTAATGTTTGTGTAAGTGTTAAAGTAGTTAAGAGGTAAAATGTTAACTGTTAATGTTTAGTGTAATGTAGAGTTTAATGTTTGGTTATAATGTAGTGTAGAGGTTTATATGTAATGAGTGTATATTATTTCACAAATTTTAATGTAATGGGTGTATATTTATTCACTGCGTTATATGTAATGTGACTATATTAAGTCAATAGTTTGAATGTAATGTCTGTATATTTATTCACTAGTTTATATGTAATGTGTGTATATCAATTCACTACTTTATATGTAATGTGTGTATATTAATTCATGAGTTTATATGTAACGTGGGTATATTTATTCACTACTTTATACGTAATGTGTGTATATTAATTCACCAGTTTATATCTAATATGTGTATATATGTATTCACCAGTTTAAATGTAATGTGTGAATATCAATTCACTACTTTATATGTAATGTGTGTATATTTATTCACTACTTTATGTATAATACATATATATATATATATATATATATATATTAATTTACCAGTTTATATAAGACTTGAGCACAATGTAAAAGTTTAGCTCACTGAAAAAGATCCGTTCATCTGAACCGATTGTCATCCATTGGACTGTTCAGTTCTGGCAATATTTTCCGCATGGAATTTCATTTGGATGAACGAAATACTGTGATCTGAAGCTATCTCTTGCAGCTTTTTATCAGATAATTCGCTCAATTTATGCCCTTACGTGGGATGGCCATATTCAAGGATATCAAATTACAGCGTTCCCTTATTTGGTATCCTTACAGCAATCCCATAGCAATCTGCACACACAACATCCAGCGTAGGCACATTTTGCATGGTGACCCTGAATGACTAATGCATTCAGCTATTGACTCGATTTTAGGCCAAGGTCCCTAGTACCTGTGTGAATAACAACCACTACAGCTGTGAGGGTTGTACAATGTGAGAAGGTTTTCAGTGGCATGGTACTGGTTTTCATTTGCAAGGCCTCCAAGGGGGCATCAATTCCACAAACTGATCAAGCTTACACTGTCCCTTTAAATATTAGTTTTTTTTAATTGTTAGTGTCATGTGCTTGGTAGCATATTAAACAAAGCAATAATACCCCAAGATGGATCACTGACTGTCTTATTCATTGTTGCAATAATGCATTTAACTCCTTCCTTCCCAAACCCTTTTATACACAGGAAATCAATCTGAAATGAAAATGCTTATACCGGGTGACAAATAGATTAAATTATTGAATTTATGTTGGCCCAATGTCCCTGGTGCCTGTCTGAATGGCAGCTGTGAGCTGGGGATTGGAAAATGCAAACAGTGTCATTTCTCAAGAACAGCCCAGGGTGCATCTACAACCCATAGTGTTATTCATTATTCGAAAGATGTTTGTATTAACTCCTTCGATGCAAAGCAAAAAAATAAAAATATCTATATATATACGTATCCCAGAAAACACCACACACCTCCTTTCACAGTCTTTATCCAGTACATACATTTCCATACCATCTCCATGGAGGCTCTGTAAATACTTCCCTATTCTGTATTGGATTAGTGGGCTGCATTTTAATTGGGTAAATTAATGTCATCTTAATTTTATGGGTATCCTGGGAGAGACATCAGTACACAAAATTGCTGATTCAGCCTATGCGCCTCACTTATACAGTACATGTTTCAAAAACAATTTTTAAAAGAACTCTCAATGAAAGGGATTTTTATTTTTTTCGAAGACTGCTTTTTTTCAGTAAAATGCCTGTGCTGAAGCTTCTGAAGTGGCATCCACTTCAACCAAGAAGTGACTAATATCTCTCAACCGCCATATTTCTTCCTACGGGATTCCATGAGAGAGCTGTATGTTTCCTTTTAGCCTCTGAACAGGGATTTACTTGAAACCATCAGGAGAATGCTCCTGTATCATTAGATTGCCATCACTAGAAAGAACAAATTGTTAAAGGAAGTTGCCAGGAGTGGGCTACCATTAAATTATTTTCACCTGAATATTTATTGATCACTGACCATGAAATCAATTCTATCCATTTACTGACTGACAGACAATAAAAAAATCTGTTCATTTTTAATGGGTCAGTCATTTTCTCCTGTCTCTCCCTCAAAGACATACTTGAAAACGAAAGAAATCTCAATGTATCTTTCCTGGTAAAATATTTTATAAATAAATTATAAATAAATAAATCCTCCTTATCTACTTCAGTTAAAATGTATGGATTCCTACAACAGGAGAATGGATATTAAGTGTATCCTATAAGTAACAACTCGTTATATGAAGGCACAGCTGCCACCTTTATTTTAATCTACCTGCCATGGAGTAAATGACATTTGTCTTGGATGCTATGATGGGAAATGTGACAGCAATGCACCATTTTGTGAGGTCATAGAACCCATTTATAAGATTGACAAGTCCTGAAATATCACCAAATTATAGGAAACAGAGTGAATGGGAGAGTATCTTTTTCTATTTTCATGCTAAGACAAATACAGAAATATTTCGGTTAGAGAATTATTTTATCTTAATAAACGATTTCTTATATTATTGTTTTAGTAAAAGTAATACATTCTAGTTAATTATTGCTTTATTTTAATGCATCTTCCTCTTTGGAAAATCAGATGTTTTTGAACATTTAAATTCCTACTATGTGTTACATTTATTCATAAATGCAGCAATTCTAACAAAAAAAAAAAACAATCAAAACAACAGCATTGATGTGATAAAAGAAAGGAAAACATCAAAATACATAGAAAAATGTATTTGTCTGTTTCAGTCTATAAACAAAATGTACAAAAGAAGTCCGTAAAGGGAATTATCAATCATCTCAGATTACTTGGAGTGAAATCTTTTTCTATAAATATGAAATGCGTCTTACAAACTTTTAAACATTAATATGAATTTTTCTTTTTAATAGTAGTTAGAAAACACAACAGAAAAAAATGATCTTGAATTACCTTTAATATAATACTTAAACGTTACTTGTAAACTATCTCACTATCTCTCAAAGAGGAATTTATGTTGTAAGCTCTGAACTCCCATACAATCAAATTAACCCCTTTTAAAATTGACAATACCACCTCTACCAGGCAGCCAGTTCATATATGCACCAACATAACTTTTGTTTT
>CAKOES020000803.1:0-17514 GCA_933207985.1 Pelobates cultripes | reverse complement strand
GTCTGACATGTCATTTGACATGGTCCTGATCATTTGCCCATATAGGCTGTTTTACATGCAGCTGTCAAACTCACCTTGAATATCTTAAGCATGTTTCACGCCTTATCAATTTGTTCTGCAAACATCTAGTATCTGTCCTCAGTCTGCACTTTCATCCCAACCTCTGTTCATAATTTCACACCAAACTATCTCTAGCAGAACTTTGCACAGTCTGCTCAGTTAAAGCGGCACTTTCATGCCAAACTTACTATTCTCCTATTGATTGCTATTCTCTTCTTCTATCATTATCTGTTCTTCATTTCTTCCTATGTGATCTAGTTTCTGTAAAACATAAAACATAGTAGGGACTACTTTGTCTTATGTATTTTTCCTACACTTGACCTTCTTTGACCCAAGGAGCAGCTTAAGTTGGCTCCATTTCCTGTGGTCCAAGAAATTTTACCACAATACTCAACTCTCCTCCGTGATCTCACATTGCTTTGTTCGCCATTCAAACGTCCTATCACATAGCGAGGATGCTGGCGAAACTGCTGAATTTCGTTCTTACAGAATATTTATAGTTTTCTAGCAAAATGTGTATTAGAGTGGGTTATTTTTAAAATTTTATTTTAAATCCACCCAGCCTCCCTGGGAGAGGTGGAGTGGATTACTTACCTGTCCAGTAGGGCTGCTGGGCGGGCAGGCAGGGGGCAGACAGGCTGAGTAGGCGGCGAGGGAGCTTTAATCTTCCTGCTGAGGTCGCGCGCCGCTTAGTGATGCTGGGAGCCGGAGTGACGTCATATTCCGCGGAGGGAGCAGGAAGAGTCAGGTGAGTATGCTCCTTCGCTGCCCGCCGCCAGCCTCGGGGACGCTCAAAAGTGGCCAGCCAGCCAGCTCTTTAGCCCCCCAGGACACAATGTTTGCCTCGAGGAAGACACGTCCCTGGATACACCAGTCAGGTAAGCATTTACATTATAAATCTTAAGCTTTGTAATGGCTCCAAAATGCAGTACATTGGCATAAAAGCCTAATCCCATGGAAGTAAAGAATATATAGTGAAGTAGTTTATTACCATCCCTAACTGTGGAGTGAAAAAAATGGTAAACTGCAACCAAGTAGAATAGTCAGGACACAAGCCAAGGTAGGAAATACAAAGAACAGAACAACATAGGAATGCATAGTCAGGTATACAGAATCACTAACCACAACAGAACATGCTAGTGGGTAATATAAATACAGTAGGGTATTTTTGGGCTGCATTAATATAGCAATCAGAATGTTGTGAGTTCAGCCACCCAAATAGTGCAAGTCTGAAATGTAACTATATGACATTAATTATTGGAGCTATGGCAGTGCATTACAGGAGTTCTTGACAAACAGGTAAGAAGTTACTAGTAACAATAACGAGGTGCTCAGCTCGCAGCTACAGTGGAAAAAGAGATACAGAGAGGGTTGGGGGAGAGACATAAACATACAGACTGAGAGGAAGTAAGAGATACACAAGAGGGGTTGCAACACACACATGGGTAATATGATCAAGCGGGTAAGACAATCAAAAGAGGGGATGTGAAACTCAAAAGGGGCAATAAATTAAAAAGGGGAGTTAAGAGAAATACATGTGAAGAAGCATTTTATTACACTATGCATCTTCTCCTGAGTAGTCAAAAGTGCTTGCACCAGCCCTGGATAGAGGCATGTCTGATGTGCATCTGCCCTTCATGAGCTTGCAGCAAGCACAATCTAAAAGGAGGTTGGATGATAAAGAGGAAATCAAATATCCTCCTGTGCTATCCATGCCAGAGGGGGCATTTCTATAGTTGCAGAAATATATTTGTAAAGTTACTGTTATAAGTTATTGTGCAAGCAGAGAGGGACCAGATTACCCTAGGCACCAAACCTAAGCAACAAGTATGAGTGATTCTTTTAGGAAAGTATAAGGATAAGTTATTACTAAATTTAAAGGAGTACTACAAGCACCATAACCATAACAACCATAACAATTGACAATTCACTTGGGGCCGCTGCGCACCAGTCACCATTCCTACAATGCTTAGCTCAATGTCGGAACTTCTGGCTGCAGAGGGTGGTGTTGGACGGTATGTTGTCAAACTATTTTCAAATGGTTTTACTACTTACTCTGGAAGGTCGCCAGTGCAGTCTTGTCATCATAACCACTACAACTGTCTGTAGTGGGAATGTACCTTTAAGAAAGTAGGCTAGGTTCCTAATTATTAAAAAGCATTACTAAATAATAGTTCAACAGGAAAAGACGCATTCAGAAAATGTTATTGACTTAATGTTTTACTATAGCTGACAGTGAAATCAGATTGATGTTTGCATTTTACTGGAAGGTCCATAATACAAAATTATATTTTCGAAAGGACTTCCAAACAGGATAATGTGTAGTATAACAAAGCATTGCCATCAGGTTATAAATAATTGCATCAGGTTACTTGGCTGTGGGGTAAAACAATAAGTGTTTCTTTCTGCTTGAAAGGATGTAAGATAATAAAGGCATGTATATATGCACTATATAAAAAAAAAAAAAATCAATACGCTGCTGAGTTTGCTGTTATCTAAAGTTTACACAAACATTATGGAGAGAGATGTTTCAAAAAGGTCACAATGTGTTTTTCATGTTAAAATATATTAATTTTGTGAAATAAGTTTGTGAACTGTATTATACATCTATCACATTATGTATACAAGAAAAAGGACATAGTAAAGTCCCAGTAGCCTGTGATTAAAGGGACACTAGAGTCACCCAGACCACTTCATCTCATTGATAGGTGCAGTGTCTCTGTCATTTTAGCCCTGAAACTGCAAATGTTGCAGTTTCATAGACACTGAAATGTTTATATTGCCGGGTTAAGCCTGCCTCTTGTGGTTGTCTACTAGACAGCCACTAGAGGTGCTTCCTGGGCTCTCACGGAGCTTTGCATGAGGATGTCCAGCGTCTTATAAGTCCTAAAGCGCGCATGCACATCAGCCAATCAGCTAACATTGGAGGAGGAGGTGCTGATGGAACTTGATACTGGAATCAGGTAAGTTAAAAAAGGGTTATTTAATCCTTTATCCACTGCCGAAGTTGAGGGATACAGTTTTGTATTTCTAACACTATAGTGTTCCTTTAAATGCCATCATTATTTTTATTCTTCAAGTTAACTTGTTTTTCGGATTTGTTTTTCTGATCTTCTTCCTGGATTATATTAAATGACGAGAAATCTTATTCTATTGCTCTTGTGGTTAATAGTTACACAGTTCTCCTACACAATCAAAATGTATGTAGGCTCTTTGATATATTTTGAGCATAGATCAATTTAGTTCACATAGAAGAGAATGCAAGAATAATTTATTTATTTATATATGGAACATTTCTTCTATAGTGCTCTTATCCAGGATGCTTTGCATTGATTAATAATAAAATGCATACCTTAATTGGTAAAGTACAATTTGCATGCCATTGGAAAATTATACAGCTTGACTAATGATATAATAATGCAGTTATAAACAAAAACACAGATATTATAACCATAGAGTATATAAAATAAAATAAGATGTTACAGTCATCAATGTAAATGCAAAAACTCAGGTGAAATCAGTGTATTACAATCCGGGAAAAGGAAACAGTGATAATGGGTAGCTACTTAGTTAAATCTTTCAAACATTCGATTTTTTTTCTGTTAATCCAAAAGAAGACAAAAAACACCTAAAAAATATATAATGTGATTACCAATTTTGCCACATGAAGGTAAAAATTCTTGTAGTCAAAAATGGCAATCAGATTTTTTTTTGGATTATCAAACTGTTTCCTCACATTTACATTATGTACTAGAACAGGGGTAGGCAACCTTTTAGTAGCACTGTGCCGATGTAGGATTGTGATGTCCCGTAGCGTGCCGGTCCTATTTTTTTAAATTGACGTGTGTATGCTGCCGTATTCTGCTTGTGTTATTTATACTGTAATTGCTTTGTATCGTTGATTATTTGTGCATATATGAGCTATTATAATGTGTATGTTCAGGAGTAGTTTGTGGTATCGTGTATGATACATATGAATGTGGGCTGTGTATGGGGGCTGCTTGTAGAATTGTGTGTGTGGATGGATATGTCACATTGTGTGTTTGGTAGTGTGTGTATGTGTGGGGGCTGTTTGGGGTATTGCATGTGAGAGACTGCATGTGGGGATGTGTGCATGTATGTGGATTGTTAGCAGGTTAAGTTTCTGCGGATTGTGTGTATGTTTGTGGGCTGTTCGTATTATTTGTATGAGGGGAGGGTTATTCTGTATTTCTGTGTATATCTAGCAGTGTGGGTGGCTTCCCTGGGTTCCAGTGGGGACCAGGCTGGCTAGGTACAGGTCAAGGACAGGAGCTGCAACAGCAGCTGCAGGCTGCTCTACTACAGTGTGGATTCCCATTCACAAGTGCTGGGATGCATAAATTGAGGATTGTCCTTTACCACCTTTTTGTATTAGCAGGTATCTGAAGTTTCACTGGGACTCCTGATAGGCCAGAGCCTGTTTGGCTCTAGGAGCCTTGAGTGCCGTGCAAAGAGACCTTGAGTGCCGTGCATGGCACTAGTGCCGTAGGCTGCCTACCCCTGTACTAGAATATACTGTTTTCACATTGCACTGAATTGGTTATGGTGCCAGTAGAGCCCTAGTACCCCCTATTATAAGTAATCAAACATTTTAGAATTGTTTGACTTCTAACCTGGGGACTGCAGGGTGCCACTCCCTGCATCCACTACTTCTAAGGAACAGCTGGAATCAGGCCTCTCAACATTCCACATTTGAGCGTGACAGTCCCAATTTTAGGGTCCTATCTTGCCGTCTTGACTTTGTTCCCTAGTAGCCCACTTTTGAAGAAACAGGGGAACTGTCCCCAGGAAAGCATAGAGCAAGCACATCATTAGGCCTGCTTGCGCTACAGTCAGGGCACTAGGATCCTGCAGAGAGAATTGAAACTGTGTTCCCTGTATGGTCTGCCCTAGGTGCTTGATTGGAAGGCAACCTGGTGGGTTCACCTCCTGGTGCCACACTTCTTAGCTCTGTTAGTTCTCCTGAGCTAAACCTGGCAGTACAGATAGGCCAGAGCCTGTTTGGCTCTAGGAGCCTTGAGTGCCGTGCAAAGAGACCTTGAGTGCCGTGCATGGCACTAGTGCCGTAGGTTGCCTACCCCTGTACTAGAATATACTGTTTTCACATTGCACTGAATTGGTTATGGTGCCAGTAGAGCCCTAGTACCCCCTATTATAAGTAATCAAACATTTTAGAATTGTTTGACTTCTAACCTGGGGACTGCAGGGTGCCACTCCCTGCATCCACTACTTCTAAGGAACAGCTGGAATCAGGCCTCTCAACATTCCACATTTGAGCGTGACAGTCCCAATTTTAGGGTCCTATCTTGCCGTCTTGACTTTGTTCCCTAGTAGCCCACTTTTGAAGAAACAGGGGAACTGTCCCCAGGAAAGCATAGAGCAAGCACATCATTAGGCCTGCTTGCGCTACAGTCAGGGCACTAGGATCCTGCAGAGAGAATTGAAACTGTGTTCCCTGTATGGTCTGCCCTAGGTGCTTGATTGGAAGGCAACCTGGTGGGTTCACCTCCTGGTGCCACACTTCTAAGCTCTGTTAGTTCTCCTGAGCTAAACCTGGCAGTACAGATCTAACTCATTTGCTGAGAACATCACCACAGGGCTTATGGAATGTTTTGGGCACATATCTGGCAGTGGGTTAAAGGCTTACTGCAAACATCATAGCTCAAAGCATGTAGTGGTTTTGCTACCAGGAGTTCAGTTTGTTTTATTTACCAGTAAGGGGCCAGACTGTTTTACAATATTTTGCCATTTACCTGCCAAACACGGACCTGCACATGCCGATCCTGGAGGTGGATTTAGACCTCTGACAGCAACATAAAATATGTCAGCATGTGCTACATATTTGCAACATGAACATGTTAAAACAATGACGTGGTTATGATGCTTGGAGCAATCATTTCAGTGAGGAAGGAAATAGAGTGAAAAGGAATATGGTAAGCGAGAAAGTAAATAAAAGTAGGAAGGAATGGATTCACATAGATGTGTATTACCAATAATGCATTACCAGGCAAGTCTCTGAACTTTGCAGCTGAAATTTAAAGCATGGGAAAAGCTTTAGAACTTTTTGGTGAGGGAGACCGTGGATTCATTTTATGAGTCAGGATTTGTATTTTTTGGTGTTGTTGCACTGTTTTTTTTTTTTATTTGTCTTGTGAAAATATTATAGATTTGTTTTGGCCTTTTTGTGATGTCGGTAGTAACGGTAGTCACCAATACTGATTCATCAACTTCAATTTAGCCACAGTCCGAGGTTAGTAGATATCGCTCCAATTTAGACACAGACACACAGACGTGTCAATCCAGCGATCATGTTCCAATTTTGATGCAGCTACATCAATACATTGATTTTGTCAGCAATGTCAACTCAGCCACAATCACAGTAGTATAAACTCAGCATAGTTTTTTACTAGGTCACGGTCAGGCCATTCTGGCTTCAAACTAATCTAAAATGACGTGAGCCGTGACCTTTGCACCTTTTTATCTTTTGGTGTCGGGATCTCATTTGCACGTGCACAACAACGATGCATTTTTGACACATGGGCATAAGCTTATATAACCCTGGGCATCTTTTGGCTCTTTCGTGGTTTCATCGAACTTAAGTGCATCATTCTTGTCCTGTCTTTCTGTTTACCAGACCGAGCTATGCTACCTAGCTATGTTACCTGTGTATGTTCCTGACCCGGAGGTTAAATTATCTATACTTTAGTTATTGGACCTATCTGGTCATAGTTTTTATTTTATCTGGGAGGCCTCACTATTATTAGGGTGAATGGTTAGGTAGGGTTAACAATTTTACTGAGTGGATGTCTAGGGCAGTGTTTCCCAACCCAGTCCTCAAGGCACACCTACCAGTCCAGGATTTAGGGATTACCCAGTTGTGTCTAAGGTGTTTTTTTTTCTTCTTTGTAAAAACACCTTAGACACAACTGGGTAATCCCTAAATCCTGGACTGGTAGGTGTGCCTTGAGGACTGGGTTGGGAAACACTGGTCTAGGGACTTTGTGACTTGTAGAAACCCAAGGGCACAGAGGACTACTGGCCATTTGCCTTATTAGATAATTACCCTCTCACTTGATGCCTACTGGTGGGAGATGTGGAAGTGAAATGCCCCACCATGTATCTATAAAGGAGCCCTCACCTGCAACCCATGGGTTGTGTGTGGAAACCTAACATGTCCTCTCAAGGGTAGCCACTGCATGTCGTATGGGGACATAAGGATAGATATAATCCTCTCAGTAGTTAATTGGGGGTCATTTTTTAAATTTATTTTTTACTTATTTGTGGCACGCAAGCAGGGGCAGAACAAATGTAGAGAGGGTCCTGGTGCAGGCATTTTTGGGGGACATCCTCTAGTAAGAGCATGGCCAACAAGTAAATCTCGATCTGTTGTACAACTTCCACAATGCTTTTCCAGATGGGGAGCTACCCTGTGCCTATCCTTGCAGAGCTGTATTTGTGAGCATTGTTTGTGTTTGCATGTAAGCATGTTTTGTGTGTTTGAATGTTGTGACAAAAGTACTTCTTTCCCTTGGTACCTTGTCCTGGGATTGGGGTGTTACACACAGTCTTTTCAGGCTTTAGAGACACTTCACACGCTGGATGAGGTAAAAGGACTTGCTCTTTTTATTGCGGTTCCAAAATAAATGCACAGTAAGGTATAAAAGGTTGTAACAAAATATATAAAACAAAATCCTTGCTCTTCTGAGCACTAACTAAACAAAATAATTAGCTAACTGGGTTGGATGGCTTGTCCATTTCCCAACGTAAACATAAACAACACCCTTTTCAGCTCTCTGTTTCCACTCACAGAAATCAAACACAATATCTCTCCAACTTTGGCAGGGGGGTACTTAATAGCACCTGTAATTAACCCCTTAAGGACTGGACTGTTTTTGCGATGTTGTACATTTGCGACCAGGCATATTTTTACACTTTTGTGGTGTTTGTGTTTGGCTGTAATTTTCCGCTTTCTCATTTACTGTTCCCATACAAATTATATATTGTTTTTTTCAGGACAAAAGGGGCTTTCTTTACATACCATTATTTATATAATCTCATGTATTTTAATTTTAAAAAAATACAAAAATCTGATGAAAAATTGAAAAAAATACATGTTTTTTGACTTTTACTTGAAAAATCTTTTACTCATCTACAAAAGCGAATGAAAAAAACTGCTAAATAGATTCAAAATTTTGTCCTGAGTTTAAAAATACCTAGTGTTTACGTGCTTTTTTGCTTTTTTTTGCATGTTATAGGGCTATAGGTACAAGTAGGATATTGCGGTTTCAAAACATACATTTTAAAATTTATCAATAGTGACATTGTAACACTATTATCTGTCATAAATCTCTGAATAACACCCCACATGTACATATTTTTTTAAAGTAGACAACCCAGGGTATTCAATATGGGGTATGTCCAGTCTTTTTTTAGCCACTTAGTCGAAAACACTGGCCAAAGTAAAGCATTCATATTTGTTTTGTGTGTGAAAAAAGTAAAAAACTAAATTGAGCGCTAATTTTGGCCAGTGTTTGTGACCAAGTGGTTACTAAAAAAGACTGGACATACCCCATTTGCAATACCTTGGGTTGTCTTCTTTTGCAAATGGTATGCCATCATGGGGGTAATTCTCATTCCTGGGCTACCATACGCTCTCAAAGGCAACGTAACCAACCTGGCCATTTCAATGTAAAAATATTTGACCCATATATTTGACCTTGTAACTTTCAAAAATGCTATAAAACCTGTACATGGGGGGTACTGTTTTACTCGGGAGACATCGCTGAACACAAATATTAGTGTTTAAAAACTGGAAAACGTATCACAACAATTATATCATCAGTAAAAGTGCTGTTTGTGTGTGAAAAATGCAAAAAAAGTAACTTTCACTGACAATATCATCACTGTGATATGTTTTACTGTTTTGAATCACTAATATTTGTGTTCAGCGAAGTCTCCCGAGTAAAACAGTACCCCCCATGTACAGGTTTTAGGGTGTCGTAGAACGTTACAGGGTAAAATACAGTGCTAGCAAATTAAATTCTCTGGAATTTCGGCCTGGGTTGGCAGGCAGGTCCCTCAAATTGCAATCAATAAAATTACTGAATTATGTAAAAATATTACATAAATACGCACGCACGTAGAATTTAAATATATATGCATATTTATATATTTGAAGTCTACGTGTATATTTATATAATTATTTATGTAATTTTGTATATGGACGTATGTATATTTCTTATTATTTTTATTTATTTTTATATACATAGATATATATACAAATTCATTCTAAGTGTATTTTGATATAAATATATATATATTAATTTTAAAATACAGTTAGAATAAAATTTCATATAGCTATATAATTTTTTTAAATTTTTTATTATTATTTAAAAAAAATTTATTTAATTTAAATTACTTATTATTTATATTTTATAATAATATATATATACAATATATATAGTTATTATATATATTGTATATATATGTGTGTAATTTAATTAGAAGTGTATTTTTATATTAATATATGTATATATTAATATAAAAATACACTTAGTATGACATTATATATATGATATATAGACATATATTATACTGATGTAGAATTATTAAAATCTTTATTAGAACCTGTATTGAATTATTGTACTAACTCCATTTTAGTCTCACACTATGACAGAATTCTCCATTTTGTTCACCTTACATGACAGAATTTCCTGACAGTATTCAGTATAATGAATAAGAGATTGTATTTTCTCTCTCTAAGGACATGACTAGCCCCGGAGTTAGCGGATCTCCCGTAACTTGCAACATAGTATAATCCAAGGCCAGGAGAACAGCGACTAAATGAAATGTTCTATTCATAAAAGAACCTTGGACCAGACCACGAGACTGACATCACTAACTACGTAAAATGACGCCCAAGCCCCCCTTTCCACCGAGTAAGCCTCGTGCTAAAGAGCAATGGCGACGACATCCCATGATGGGAGGGTGCCTCACTAGTCACTCAAATCTCTGAGCCAATTAATAATATTAATGGGTGGACACTGACATAGCCACTTAACATTTAACCCAATTAATGATGTTTATTTGTTATTATCTGATATTCAATGATGATGTCATTTTGCATATCAAAAGGCCTGCGTGCCCGCTTTTTAACTAGATGCTAATAAATTTCCTGAAGTGTTTTTAACCTGAACTGCATGTGTCAGTGTGAACTTACTTCTGCGTATACGCAATTTATTCATCTCAGATTTGGACAGGAACAGATAGACTTTTAAACATTTTTGTTTATTTCTAAATTAATCTACTACAATTGGCGTCCATCCAACGTGGGGCATCGGGCTATGGCCTCCGACCGGTAAGCCGTCCTAAGGAAGACGCTGTTGGACGGAGGAATCAGGGGGGAAGGAAGAGAGACTGATCACCTCTGAGTACACGGTAGAGACTTCTGCAGGAGCCACCGGTATGTTCCAGCCCCTTTGATTGACCCGTCCACGTGTCTGTGACTGCTTCTCGGGAGGGCATCAAAGACAGGTAATATCTTGCCCGGTGTCTTGTTACCCATTTGTTTACCTGCATTTAGTCTATCTGTTGCCTGGGTGTGCTAGTGGTATATGTTTTGTTCTTTCCCTCTTTAGAGATAAAGGGGGGTGGACCCGTAGGTGGTTGCCTGGGGGTCTTCTGTTGCCTGTTTTTACCCCTTTTTAGGAGTCACTTGGCCCAGACTGTTGGGAAAAAAAGGGGGGGTGGACCTGTGGGGATTTTCAAAAGGGGTCCTGTTTTCCTGTTTACTTCTTTTAGGTACTGTCTAGCTAACAGTAGTAAGGAAAAAGAAGGGTTGGGGGATCTGTGGAGGGGACTTGCCTCCTGGGGTTTCCCGGTTACGTCACTTTGATATTCTAGCTAGCCTCATTGTGTGCGTTGCTCTGCTTGCAGAGGTTATGGTACCCTCCAGCTTCGAGCGCTGAGGCTGGTGGCATTCCAATTTATTTGTGGTGTGTGGATTCGGGCAGGCATTGTTGTCTCCATCACCACGGGGTATTGTGACTTGTGGGTGGGTCCATAGGGAGCACTACGGGAGTGAGGATAGAGGTGGCCACACTTAGTGGACTGCTGTAACGAGGGAGGCATATGGATTTCGGACCGGTGTTAGTCGTTATCCTTGGCCGCTGGTAGTGAAACTTACGAAAGTTGTTCTCCGAGCGGGGACACTACGAGATTGAGGGAGGTGGCCTTGGTGGCCACAAGAGTAAAGGAAAGGGATTACTGTTGATGTATGCACTGTATTTCAATTGAAATGTTGTATTAAATGTTGTTTTAAGTGTGGAGTCATTCAAACTCCTGGGTCTGTCTCTACTTTCACTGTTTACTTTTCCTCTACTTCCTGTACTATTTACACTATCCACTCCTATTTCTCTTGTAAGGGAAGTGATTGGTCACACACTTCTCACCCCGCTCCAATCCGTGGCTACCACCGAGGGTACACGGATTCAGTGACTGGTCTACGTTTTGGGAAGACGCACTGGGGACCCACTGGGAGGGACCCACCCTTCCTAGTGGCAGTCGAGCATTGTAGACGTTCTGTTTCATTTTCCTTTACCTATACTTGGGACGCTCTGTATAGGGGGATATGGGACAGGAAGTGAGTAAGCCCAGTAGGGACTGGCTCGCGTGTGATTTAGTTGAAGATAGAGAAGGTGAAGAGATGATTAAAAATGTTGCAAAGATTGCTAAAGTGTGTAAAATTGCTGTGCCTTCATGTGGTAGATTACAGCCAGAAAGCTGGCGTAGATTACTGACAGAGAAGAAAGGCAAGCTTACAGATAAGCTTGCAGATAATGATTTATTACGTACTGCTGAAGCATGGTACAGAGTAGCAAGGGCTATCCAGCAGGAGGGTTGGGTAGAGGAAGAGATAAATCATAAAGGTGTAAGACTGTATGTGTATCATAAGAATTGTGTTACTGGGGCATCCTCTCAGCCAACACCCCAAGATGGTGCCCAGGGGATGTCTATTCCCAAGGTTCGGTCAGCAAAAGGCGACAGCCAGCTGACCATGTTCTCCACTCCCGAACCTCCCGTCACCTCCCCTGTCTGCCCAGTCCTGAATTCTGACGGATCCTTTTTCTCCCCTCCATCATCCCTAACACTCCCATCATCCCCATCCATCCCTGCATTGCCTTCTGTGACTAATCTGCCTAGTCTAAATGTTTCATCCACCATTTCTTCTCAACACTCACTCTCCGTTGCTAACCCTCCTACCCCATCTTCTTCCACCCAGTTAGCTAACCCCTCCTCCCTTGCTATTGCCAATCCTACTGCACCCATTTCAGCTACTCCTCCTACACCCGTCTCCACTAATCCCGCTCCGTCTTCCCCGTTACTCACTCCTCCCACAGCCCAAGTCCCCACTCCCCCCCCCTAATCCTTACTCAGCTATTATGCCCTCCCTTGGTTCCGCCCTAGCCCCTGCCCAGTTTCCCTGGCCATACCCCTTACCATACCCAATGTCCTCGCCCTACCCAAATTATCCCTACCCCTTTTTCCAAGCCACTCCCCAGACACCGGTCATACCCAGTCCGGCACAGTCTGCCCCGGATGTGCCCACATCCAATATGGCCGCCACTTCTTCCCTTAACCCTAACGCAGCCCCTTTCCACGCCTCCAATATGGCGGCCCCCAGTCATTCAGCACCCCTGATGCCGGTACTTCCCGGTGACTACTCACCACAGGCTCATAACCTACCCACCACCCCAGCATCTGGGAATCCCTCATTTCCCCCGGTTCTGACACCTCAGGTTATCCCATCACGTAGAAGGGCCCAAACCACAGATGAGGATGAGAATGATGAGGGTTCCCAGGGCTCACTAGAGGTTGTAGAGTCACAGCCCCACCGTTCCATAGATGATTCTTTCGGGCATGCGGGTCGGGGAAATAGGGGGAACCAGGCCCCTCCTAAATATGTTGCTTTCAATCCAACGCAAGCTAGTGCTTTAATAAAATCGCTCCCTGACCCAGAAAAGCAACCTATGCCTTTTTACCGAGGGATAGTTCAGATTCAAAAGACTTATTCCGCAGCATGGCGTGATTTACTAAGCATTTGTGCAATCAAGGCCGGCGATGCATATTGGCCCAGCATGTCCCGACACCTCAATGCCGATTTACTGACAAGTGACACTGATTACCCCTCCGGAGTAACTTTTTGCAGCCAGGTAAAGGAGTGGGCAAAAGACAAACTTGCAGATCAGGCTGCCGGCATTACTGATGTCATACAAGAGAAAGGAGAATCAGTGGAAAGATTTCATGCAAGACTGTTTCAAATGTTTACAGATTTGGGCTTTGATCGTACCGACAAGATTCATTCACAAATGCTGTCAGGTGCATTTGTCCAAGGTGTAAAGGATTATATTCGTAAGGGAATCATTGCTGCACGCCCTGAATATAAGGTAGTCTCTCTGGATACCCTACTTTTAGATGCCAGGGGTCTAGAGTCTGCACAGGCTCCCAAAAAACAGACTTCGGTTTCTTCCTCAGCCCCTCTCATGGTGTCCCGCTTCACCCCTGTCCCAAGAGGTACCAAACCTGAGGATGGTTTCTGTTTCAATTGCAAGGCTAAAGGTCACTTCAAAAATGAGTGCCCGGAACCCAGAAAGGCGCCCAAGCCTGCACCTGCCCATAAGGCCACAGAAACGGTTCCAATTGTTAAGGAACCAAATGATTAGGAAGTTGGCAAGCCTGTGTCATTAACCCCTGTCATGGCAGTGTCTTCAGGGGATAAAGGGGGGGGGCCACTTGCCACTGTGACTTTACCCATTGAAGGACGAGAAACCACATTTTTAGTTGACACAGGTGCAGCCCAAAGTGTTCTGAGAGAACAAGACCTGCCAGATGCCTCATTCCTATCAGAAATAGATGTCTCTTGTGTTGGAGTGGATGGCCAACCAAGGCACAGTCCTTTAACAACCCCATTGCGAGTTGGCAATTACCCAAACTTGTTTGCTCGATTTGTAGTATCCTCCACATGCCCAATTAACCTGTTAGGTGCTGATGTCCTCTCACGCCTGCAGGCATCTATCACCTTCACCCCAGAAGGTCAAGTAGAATTGTCTACTCCCCTATCTGAATTAGATACCTCAGTTTTGTGCTCCCTACCTCTAGTGCTGCATTTAGATGAACCCCGTGGGGAAGCAAAAGAGCAGAGGTCCAATTTTCCGGATATCATCAAAACAAAGGTACCTGCAAAATTATGGTCCAAAGGCCCAGAAGACATAGGTCATCTGAGAGTTCCACCTGTGGTGGTAAAGCTCATTCCAGGAGCAAAATTACCAAGAAAACCACAATATCCTCTAAAGCCAGCTCAGGCTGCAGCTATTTCAACTCAAATCAAAGCACTTTTGGAGAAAGGTGCTCTTGTGAAGTGTGAATCAAAATGCAACACCCCATTATTTCCTGTGAAGAAGAAAACACCAAAAGGGGAACCAGAGAAGTACAGAATGGTCCAGGACCTCAGAGCTGTCAATGAAGCAACTGTCCTGGACACCCCTATTGTACCAAACCCCCACACTCTGCTATCTGGAGTTCCACCATCTGCAAAATACTTCACAGTCATTGACCTGGCTAATGCCTTCTTCAGTGTTCCACTGGATCCGACTTGCCAATACCTGTTTGCTTTCACTCATGAAATGCAACAGTATACATGGACTGTCATGCCCCAAGGGGCACAAAATTCTCCAAGTCAATTTGCTAAAGCCATGTGCTCCATCCTGGACCCATGGCAAACAGACCACCCAAAAGTTGTCCTACTTCAGTATGTGGATGATCTCCTACTTTGTGGGGATGACATACCTACAACAGAAGACTGTTCTATTAGTCTCCTTTGCTACCTAGCAGAACAAGGATGCAAAGCTTCACGTCTCAAGCTGCAATTCTGTCAGCCAACAGTAATCTTCCTTGGACATTGCCTATCTCAAGGCACCAGACATCTCACTCGGGACCGAGTCAGAGCCGTACTGGAGATTCCACCTCCAAGAACCACAAAATCTCTCCATGCTTTTTTAGGCCTCATTTCCTATTGCAGAGCATGGATCCCAGAAGCCTCTCTGCTTATGCAGCCACTCTATGATGCACTCAAGTCAGACCCATTCTGCCTGACAAATGAAGCACTGGACAATTTTAAAATTCTGAAACGTACCATTGCATCTGCTCCTGCTCTGGGCCTACCAGACTACACCAAACCCTTCAAATTATTTGTCTCTGAAAGACAAGGCCACGCCACAGGAGTGCTTACCCAAACAAATGAGTTAAGAGGCCGCCAAAGGCCTATTGGGTTTTTCTCCTGTCAGCTGGATATCGTGGCCAGAGGGGCCCCTTCATGCCTTAGGGCTGTTTTTGCTGCAAGAGAACTTATTGAGAAAACTGCAGACCTGGTCCTTGGTCATCCTCTGGTCGTATTGGCACCTCATGACATTTCTGCCATTATCAACCAAGTCCAGCTCAAACATGTGTCTCCTGCCAGACACCTGCGTTTACAGTGTCACCTCCTGCTACCTGACAACATCACCATACAAAGGTGTCAAGTTCTTAATCCGTCCACTCTTCTTCCACTCCCTGAGGGGGGTATCCACTTTGGGTTTATCATGGACGAAACCTATATTTTTCTCCTCACTGGAACCATCAAGAGGATGCATCCTGATTTAACCTTTTATAAAGAACAAAAACCTCTCTGTGAGGGTCCAGGATATGCCTTCTGTACCACATACAAGCCGAACATCTCTCCTGAACCTTGCTATGAAGATGAACTCTATCACTGGGTGGAGGTGAAACTCACTGCTCACGACTTCTATTGTGATTCTGAAGGCAATAGCATGGTCTTGATCGAACTACCTTCAGAACTCAAGTATTTATACCGTCATTGGGATACTGCTATTCCACATGTCCCTGTTACCAAGTTGAAAACAAAATCATGGAATGATCTCGGGCCCATGGCGAAATTATGGGCCACCATGGATGACTCGAAGTTACAGGAAAATGGCATTGCCAAATACCCCACAACTGACCTACTTGAAGCATGGCCACGCCATTTCCTGGAAAATGACTTTAAAAGCCTGGTCATAGTAAACAACTATGACCCAGAGACTCCTCACGACTGTTTTAAACAGATGAAAATGGAGACCATACATCTACCAACGGTGCATGAGAATCCATTGACAAATCCTGATTTCACTCTGTTTGTGGATGGTTCAAGATATGCTGATGAAGAAGGAAAATACCACACAGGATATGCCGTAACCACAACAGATGAAGTTATCAAGTCATCATCTTTACCACCAGCAATGTCTGCGCAAGAAGCTGAATTACAAGCCCTGTCTTCAGCATGCAAAATCTCAGAAGGAAAACGTGCCAACATCTACACAGATTCAACATATGCCCTAGGTGTGGCACACGACTTCGGCCTCATATGGAAGACAAGAGGATTTCTTACTACTGCCGGCACACCAGTCAAACACAGCTCTGCAATCAAAGAGCTAATGGATGCCCTCCTACTCCCTGAAGAAGTGGCCGTATTGAAAGTCAAGGCACATGGAAAGTTGGATATAGATGAAGCAAGGGGCAACCATCTGGCTGATCAGGCTGCTAAGCAAGCAGCAAGAAATTTGCAGGAAGTGGACGAAGAAGTGTCCGGTCAAGAAGAAGTTCCTGTTTTTACTTTACAGACCCTTCCTACTGATCTAAGGATTTTGTGGGAACAGCAAGCCGCAATTACCCCTGAAGAGATCCAGAAATGGAAGAAGAAAGGGGCTGTCTTAAAGGACGGAATATACTATAACAATTTCAAATTCTGCCTTCCAAAAAACTTATACCCAGCAGTTGTCCAATGGGCACACGGACCAGCACATCTGTCAAAAGATTTAATGGCCGCCCTCATCCAGAAGTATTATGAAGCCCCTGGAATAACAACATTGATCACTAACTTCTGCAGGGTTTGTGCCATTTGCGCAAAATGCAATCCAGGGAAGCCAATCAAAGTGCCTACAAAACATCTGGCTATGCCCATGTACCCATTCCAGAGAATTCAAATTGATCATATACAAATGCCCAAGAGCGGGCCCCATGAATATGCACTAGTGATAGTGGACATGTTCTCAGGCTGGCCAGAAGCCTACCCAGTAGCCAATATCACTGCCAAAACAACAGCAAAACGTCTACTTACAGATGTTGTATGTAAGTTTGGACTTCCAGAAGTTATTGAAAGTGACCAGGGCCCAGCCTTTACAGCAACAGTGACTAAAGAGATTTGGACTGCTCTGGGGGTGACCCTAGCCTTTCACACCCCTTACCACCCACAAAGTAGTGGGAAAGTGGAACGCATGAACGGCACCTTAAAAGCCAGAATGCTTAAAATGTCACAAGAAACAAAGATGCTCTGGCCAGAAA
>CAKOES020000802.1:0-17535 GCA_933207985.1 Pelobates cultripes | reverse complement strand
TATGAATAGAATATAATTCGTATCATAGCGTATAGTGTAATAGTTTAAGACAGACAGACAAAACAAATCTAGTACAAACAGATAAATCTGAGCAGTTCATGCATATACAAAAATACATTTTGTCATGGTGCCAACTTAAAAGCACCATGACACTTTCAGTATAAAAAGCATCACAGTTGGATATTTTATATTACTGCCAGAGGTGTAACTCCACCATCAGCAGCTTTGTTAGCTACTCCAGAGAGTTCCAGGTTGTCTAATGTCAATTTGGTGCATATTCAGTACATAGACGACTTTCATTCACTGATGGAGAGCACTCAGATAACACTCTAAATGATCGTGGGGGGGGGAGGGGGTCTGACTGCTCACTTTATAAGCAGAAAATGTAAACATATAAACAGTGATTACAAATTTACAATAAGCAGAGGCCTACGTAGCTTACATGGGCAGATATATATTTTAGTGCCCCTTGTTTTGGTGTCTCATTCTGCAACCCAAACCTTCTTTTTGATAACACGAACACACAAAACTGAAAATGACGAATTCCAACCGCAATAGCAAATTTCAGATTTACTACATGCTATTATCTATGTGCCGGTAGGTTGGTGGCTGCTCTGGTAGAAGGGAGTGTAACCAACTGTCACCTTGGATGGATAAACCTACCAGCTTTCCCTTCTCCCCGGTTAACACACTATTAGCAACACAACAGTCATACAATAGTCAAATCTGCTCAGGAAAGTAGGAAATTTGATACCACTTTTTCAACGACCAGTAACTGATTGTACTACATTACATAAGGACAATCTAACTGTAAACTCCAGCGACCTCAGATTTAAATTGGGTGATATAGCAAGGTTGTATCTCTGAAGAATCTTCTCTGGTTTCATCAAACTATACTCAGAAAACTGCAACTACAAATATCAAAGAAAACTAAAACTTATATGGGGGGGGGGGGGAGGACAAGATGTGTGTATATTTGACCCAACGTTGTTAGCGTTAATGGATTTCTGTGTTAGCTTGAGAGATATTAATAGCTCACTACATTGACATTTTGTCAAGTTTATAAAGCATAAATGTAATTGAAAACTCCATAAATATCAGAGATAAGAGATTAAATATTTAATTCGTCCCATAATAGAACTATGATCTACACTCTTTCTGCATATCCACTAGGGATGTGCATGGGCAAATAATTTGGTTCAGCATTTCCGAAATTCGGGACTTCTGGAATTTGGCAATTCCCTAACCCTTCCACATAACCCTACCCCTATCGTTAACCATAACCCTAACACATAACCCTACGCCATAACCCTAACCCTTCTAGGGGTAGGCAGGGCCGGTGCAAGAATTTTTGCCGCCCTAGGCAAAAGTAAAGTTTGCCGCCCCCCCATGTGACACAATGCCCCACCCGTATGATCTGCCATGTTAACTAACGCCAGTGCTGCAGTGCCGCCGTGTTTACATTAAAAGACCTGCAGGGATACCAGAACCACTACATTAAGCTGCAGTGGTTCTGAGGACTATAGTGTTTCTTTAATGTGAGGTAAATTAGTAGAGATTAGTGCCACGAATAATATACTATATTGCCTACTTACAACCAGATGAGGATGATGATGGGCTCTAGCTGCAGTCTGGCTCCACTGGTCTGGTGTAGAACAGGATCTCTGGAAGCTGTTTGTAACTGTGGTCACAAAAATCAATGTTCTGGGAGAACGGAAGCAGCTCCATTTTTTGGGGGCCCTTTACACAGCTCAAGGCCTGGGTCCCAGGGTCCACCTTCATGTTCCACCAATGAGTTTGTTCACAGGGGATGGAGTGTGTAGGGGATGTCCTGATATGTGTGTTAGGAATGCATTGTGTGAATCTGTGTTTGTATGTGTAAGGGCTGCAAGGTGTGTATGTACGAGATGCAGTGTGAGCGTCTGTAAGGGGTACATTGAGTGTGTGTAAGGGGTGCATTGAGTGTGTGTAAGGGGTGCATTGTGTGTTTCTGTGTGTGTAAGGGATGCATTGTGTGTAAGGGTTGCATGGCTTGTGTGTGTGTGTGTGTCTGTGTGCGTGTAATGCATTCTGTGTTTTTCTGTGTGCAAGGGGTGCACTGTCTGTGTGTGAGGGGTGCATTGTGTGTGATTGTGTGTGTGATGGATGTCAATCTCTCACTCCCTTGTCCCTATCTTCTCCCCTCCCCACTCTCCTTCCCCCCTGTCAATTTCTTTTTTTCCCCCCCTGTCAATTTATTTCTCCCCCCCCGTCAATTTATTTCTCCCCCCCTCCCCTACCTCTGTTGTAGCGTGGCCGAGCTCTGTATGGTCCGCGGGTACAGGGAGCTTTTGTTTCCTGTACCCAGCCAGACTAACACTGAGTGTGCACTTCCTCATGCTGCGCCCGGGCGGTGCAGTGTGCCCTCTTGGACGCACCAGCCGGGCAAAGCTGCAGCCGCCTGAGGCTCTCTACAGAGCGCTCGGGCGGCTGCAGCATGAGGGGGGTAGGAGGCGCCCTAGGTGGCTGCCTAGTCCACCTAACAGGTAGCGCCGGCCCTGGGGTAGGATAACGGGTAAGTGTAGGGTTAGGGGTAGGGTTAGAGGAAGGTTGGGGTAAAGGGTAGAGTTAGGGCTAGGGTTAAGAGTAGGGTTAGATTCATGTCATCATTCCCTTAATTTTACCTTACTCTCCTGTTTTGCCACTTTTCAGAAATCCAAAGCACTTAGGCAATTCGGTTCGGTTTGGCACTTTGGAAATTCTGATATTCAGAAGCATCGAATTGCACATGTCTAATATCCACACTCGTGCTACATACATATCTGCCATATAACAATGTACTTACTCTACCAGTTCCATTACATTTTTGGCATAAAACTACTCCGATTCCCGTACACTTTGGACAAATCTGTAAGAGAGAAAATATCATAGAAACAACAAACAATGGATGATCCTGGAGCCTCTAAAATTGCAGTTAGTTTTCATATTTTCTCTAGATTTAAACTATCTTAACTCGAATACCTTGAGGGAAGTGGTTTTAGGAACGGTTACTTTGTGCATTCCATCTTTGAATGGAGCTGGGTTCTGCACTTGGATCTCCCATGGCCGTGGAACAGTTCCACTGGGTTGAGAATCTACATTTTGACCTGTGTGTTTATGAAAAAAGCCACAGTGACTCGAAACATCAATATATTGCAATGTCAGAGAAGTCAAAGATAAGGAACTACAATACCTCTCACACTCAAACAAAATAATTTTTAAAAATAAATAAAATTACTGCCGTGTTCTACAAATCTGCCTTTCACATCCACCATGAGACCAAGATTAGCATTCTGTAGACATATAGGTGACTCCATGAGAATGACCAAGTCATTGGAGATGTAGAAGGATTATCACGAAATTTGGGTATTTTGGTTTGGACAGGCTTCAAGAATTTGGTCTTGCCATGTTGAATACCCGAAAAGTTGATAAACCTTGATTGAGAATATGCAATTATACAACGAACAATCCTTAAAAGTATGCATCTCTTCTTGCTGCTAGTCTTTTTATTGATACATTATCGAAGGACTTGAAAATCAAAAATCTACAACATAATTGATGGGAGAGAGGAGCATTGCAGATTCAATGATACTACTTGAAGGAAAAGAAGAAATCTTCCCTACCAATGCAGATTAGTGTTTATCCAGTTAATGTTATGATAATTTCGACTGAGAAAAATGTCTTTATAAATAGATGTAAACTATGGAATGCCAGCACCAAGGGCAGTAAATTCTGCCAAGTTAATAATCACACTCTAAAATTGTATGCCCCACATAACCACTAGCCACCACTGGTTGAACTAAAGTTCTGAGAGAACAACAATAATAGACAATTTTGTAATCTGTCCTGTCTATATCACTGACCAACATAGTGTTCCACCACCCATTTACAGGCTCGAGACTCAGTGAAGGTTTCCAGACGATACTAAAATGACAAAATAAATAAATTCACATACAGGAAATTAGTTTTATACAAAGTAAAAACTAAGAATATAACTTATTTGCCTTTCTGCACTGCCAGAGATGTACTCTTCAATTTTTAACTAAAGAAACCTTGAAATTCTGTTTTGTTCAATCTTAACTTTACAAATATAAGCAATAAAGCTTTAGTATACTTTGTATAAACACACACTAGTGCAGTTGCCAGTGGTAAAGGGCAAATTATGAAATACTCCTCTTCTGGTTCTTCTTGCCATCTTCATCCTTCTGCCTGGCATGTCAGGAATTATATTATCGCTATACTCTCAAGCATGCATGATAATCCAAAATGAGGATCTCTGGATTATCCCACAGGACCTCTCACAAATATGCTTGTAAAAATGCAGAAAAATGCTTTTTAAAAGAAAGAAAAGTTGTTGTGACTTAAAAGACCCACAGAAAGGGATATTTCCTAAAGTCAGAATTCAAAATGAATTTCAAATTTAAAGGAACACCATAGGGTCAGGAAAACAAACGTGTTAAAACAACCATTTAAGTGGCTTGCACGCCCTTAGCCCCCTTAAAAGGAACTAAAACGTCCGTCGGTGCTGGCCCCACTGCCAATCCGCCTCTTTGCTGACATCATCAAAATTATCCAACTATTTTTAGCCAATTGAATGCTTTCCCATAGGGAATGCATTGGATTGGCTGAAATCAGCAAAGAAGCGGGACAGGGACTGGGCCAAATGCCAACTTGGCCTATCAGCACCTTTTCATAGAGATGCATTGAATCAAGGCATCACTATGAGGTAAATTCAATGTCTCCATGCAGAGCGTGAAGACGGTGAATGGCAGGGCTGCGCACTCTGCTGCACTGCCCTAGGAAGCACCTCCAGTGGTCATCTGAGGAGTGACCACTGGAGGTATCCCTAGGGGGCAATGTAAACACTGTCTTGTCTCTAAATAGGCAGTGTTTACATACAAATGTCTGCAGGGAATGATTATACTCACCAGAACAGCAACATTAAGCTGTAGTTTTTCCGGTGACTATAGTGTCCGTTTAAGAGCCAGAATAGCCAAACTGAAAGGACAGACAACTTCTGCTATTTTGACCTTAAATTTTACATTCTCACTTTAGCTAGATAACTCTGCCAATTGCATACATAAGGCTGCTTAAGAAGATATCAGTTCAATATCAACAATATATAGGAAGGGCTTCCATATAGATTCTATATGTATGAAATACAAACATAACCGGCCTCCTTCATGCACCCTCGTTTAGTTTTCTTCCTTGCCAATATGTCAAATATTTTTAAGGATGATTAACATATAAGTGTAATCTGTCATTCATAAATCATTGTGACCCTTTACATAAATTCACAAACAGAGATGCTTACAGGTCTGTAATTTTCAGACTGATATTCTGATTCTTTTTAAGTTTATTTACTTTATAGAAAAAGAAAAAGATTTAATAAAAAAAAGTCACTGACTGACTACAATAACATAAGAATATGCAGGGCATGTACCAAAACCTCTAGTAACTTTAAACTTGAAGAAAAGAGGTTTCACCTACAGCATAGAAAGTGATTCTTTAAAATAAAAACAAGAAGTGGAATTCTCTGTATAAGTAGGCAATTTATGAGAGGCTGTTAAGATTAAAAACAAGTAGCCTTGTTGGAAAATAACTGAATATTGTAAGGTATAAGAGTTAAAATGCATGTTAGCAGCTTGTTGGTCCATTTTTTTGTTTTGCAAGTGGAAAGCACTTCAAGTTGAGTTTTTCGTATTTGTTTTGATCAACATCATAAACAGCAAAATATGAAAGAGTGAATGTGATGGGCTAGAGTCTGCTTTTAGAGTTTGCTGGATGGGCTAACTGATTATCTGTCATCACCATTCATATTTCTTTAGTTTATGACAGCTGATGCCCCAGAGGCTGCATACCTCATGTTGCAAGATAAATACCATGTTTAGAGCATCACTGGCTGAATACATACCCTATGCAAGCCAAAGAACATGAATTCCTTGATGGTCATTTCTCTTGCCGGAGTAGTGCCATAACAGCACTTTCTCTTGGCGTATTTTAGGAATGCTTGTTTTGCATCATTTTCTGTGTTTGGTGGGAATCTGCAGAGAAGAGACATAGCTAGGACATGGATCTTCCAGTGACCTAAATTGCAGAATTTTCTGCACATCAAGCAAATAAGTAAACGGTAAGGGAGTTGGAGGAGGTGCGAGCAATTAAAGGAACCCTGTATTGTATATAAGACATGTACTCCTGATGCTATAGTGACCTGCTAACAGTTTAGGTATCGGATTCAAAGTATCTCTATGGGAACTGTAACATCTCAATGCAGTACACTACAGGACCTAAGCCAGGAAGTTCCTCTAATGGCTCTTTGAGAGAAAAGTCACTGTTTACAATGGTAAACCAGCAGGGACTGGCTATAGACACCGGAACCATTAGATTAAGCTGCATTGGTTCTGGTGACTATAGTGTCCCTTTCATAATGAATTTAGAAATATATAAATAACGCCTTGCAGCTTTTTCGAACGATGTGTGTTCACCCATCCCTAGGGGCAACACCATAAAAAGTGTTACAATTACACAAGATGGATAATTAACTGTTTTTGATGACAAATACACAAGTCATTTTTTAAGAGAAATCGATAAGAAATATATTTTACATGCTTTTTAGATCTGCTCTAAAAGTGTGGCAAAAGGATGATAACACATCAATCCAATTTCCCCCCCAAAACAAGGACAGAAAGTGCCTATAGCAAGTGTGTTCAAAAATTATTAGCTTAGAGTCATGCAAACAACGATATTTTGGAAATCAGCTAAACATCTGAGGTAAAAAACAAACAAAACATAGTGTGTTACAGTTGGATACAATATAACTGCGCTTCTTTCAAATGTGCCTCTCCTGGTATAGAAGGTATCACCTTCTTTGGGTCCCTCCTGGTGCAAATCCTGGTACAGATCTTGTCCGAGATGAAATCAAAGAATCTGAATATTCAGCTCCATAAAAATGTTTTGTTTTTTTATTTCATACAAATGAATTTTAAAAACAATATTCCAAAACTGAAAAGAAATTCATATATATATTTTTAAAAGAAAAATTTCATATTTTTTTTTCATATATTTTCTGTACCATACTTCATTCATATATACATTTTATAATTTATATTTTGTATCTTTTATTTTTAATATTTTGTTATTTAATATTTAACTTCATTCATTAAATTTTTCTTTATTCCGTCTCATTAATTCCCATATTAATTTAATCCCCCCACAGACTTTATATTCATGTATACTTTAAAAGTATCTATTTATATAACTGTACAAATATCTAAGTCCTCAGTCCATCGCATGTTATATTCAGCATTATTATTAATGTATTTTTAAACTATTCCCC
Source organism: Pelobates cultripes (assembly GCA_933207985.1). Taxonomy (NCBI): domain Eukaryota; kingdom Metazoa; phylum Chordata; class Amphibia; order Anura; family Pelobatidae; genus Pelobates; species Pelobates cultripes. Next base: position 10,181 of record CAKOES020000802.1, on the reverse strand, counting down.
TGTAATTACATGAATTGTAACTGAAGTTTCTTTTGAGTATCCTGAGTGTTGAGTCCGATGTATATTATCGTGTCCAAAGTTCTACTTTTGGTGGGGTTCAGAAGGTACGATATCGTGGAGAGTAGTCCAAATATAAGAAATAGAAGAGATCTTACTTACAATTAACAGAGCTTAACCCAGCTCTGGTGTGGATAGCTTGCAGCGGTATTATCCCCGCTTACAGGATATTCGGCAGGTCTCCTCTTCTTTGTGGTAGCAGGTGGCCGAAGTTGGGGAAGATAAAATGAAGACAGTAATGGTGCAGTATGTTCTACACTGATAAAAAATATAATAAAATATGGTAGATACACTCACATTCGGTAGAGCTTAGGCTAGTTCTAGTTGGTTAGGCGTACAGCGGTATCATCCCCGCTTATGGGATATATGAGGAGTGATCTTGATCGGAATGTCAGGAGCTCGAAGAGAAGGTAAAACAGCGATAGTGCTCTCAATAAAATCTTAAATGGTAAAATAAAATAATAAAATATACTCACAGTGTATAGAGCAGACTAACTGCTCTATGTAACAGCGTAGGTGGTATAATCGCCACCTGGGATTCTTGGAGTATGGTATACAGGACTTTGAAATAATAAAAAAAAGATAAAATGTAAATAAAAAATAAATAAAAAGTTTATAAAATAGCCAGGTAATAGAAAAGATGATGGTATAAACGTAAAAATGACCAAAATCTTTTATTAACAATATATAAAATAGTAAAAAAATATCCAAACGCGTTTCACCAATGTAAGGCTTTATCAATGGATAACAAACAATTCTACCTGGCTGGTTAGGGTTTATATAGGAATAAAATAATTTTAAAATTGGTGCCAAAAAATTAAAAAAATTAATAAAATCCTTAATATTCTATGTTGTGTTGGTTTTATTAGACTGAAAGTGTGTGGTTTTGGTTTTAATCGACTGATCTGTACATTTGCATACTTTACAGTGTTTACATTTAAAGAACCCTTTGATATTAGGTAAAAGGCAGGTTTGTGACTTTTTTTTGTTCTCTTTTGTGTAGTTGGAGGTTAGAATAGATTTCAACCTAGGGGCTCCTCTAAAAACAATATTTGGTCTTTCTGGTATGATTTTCTTAAGAGTATCATCATGTTGTAATAAGTGCCAGTGTTTTTTTATAATTTTTTTAACATGGTTGCTTTTGTTGTTAAAATTGAAGATAATCGGAAGGTTAAGGTGATTGTCAGTGGTTTTTTCTTTGTAATTTAAAAGTTCTGTTCTTTCTTTAATTCTAACTGATTCTATGGTATTATTAAGGTTCTCTATTGGGTAGTTTTTTTCTGTGAATTGATTTTTCAAAAAAGCAGCTTGCGAGTTAAAATCTGTTATTTGAGAGCAGTTCCTTCTCAGTCTTAAAAATTGACTTTTTGGTGCACTTTCCAGCCATGGTTTGTAGTGGCAACTTGAGCGATCAATGGCTGTATTTGTGCATACTTTTTTAAAAAAGGTTTTAGTATTTAAAATATCATTTTTGATAAAAATTTCCAGATCTAAAAAGTTAATGGTAGTTTTACTGTATTCGTAAGTTAAAATGATGCCTCTGTTGTTACAATTAAGATGATTAATAAATAATTTTAAAGAATCTTCTGAACCGTTCCAGATAAAAAAAGAGGTCATCTATGTATCTAAAATATGTGATCAGGTTCGCCCGCCATGTATGCTCGCCCCAGATGGCAGTGGATTCCCAATCTGCCATAAAGAGGTTGGCATAACTGGGGGCGAACCTGGTTCCCATAGCCGTACCTCGTTTTTGTAGATAAAAACAATTAAAAAACCAGAAATAATTGTTCTTTAAAATTATATTAATACATTCAATAATAAAATCAATTTGAATATTAGGGATTCTATTTTCTTGTGTGAGGATATTACGCACTGCGTTGCACCCTATGTCATGGGGAATGATTGTGTATAAAGACTGGACATCGCAAGTGACTAAAATAAAATTAGGTTGCCAGCTAAAATTGTCTAAAAATCTTAAGAGAGTCATGGAATCCTTCAGATAGGACCTCATAAGCTTGACAGAGGGTTGGAGAAGAGTGTCGATATACTGTGATAAGTTGCTTAAGAGTGAGCCTATCCCAGACACAATGGGTCTACCTGGTGGGTTAGTTGTGTCTTTGTGAATTTTTGGTAGAAAATAGATTACTGGAATTTTTGGATATTGGATGTTTAGAAAATTAGCTTCTTGTTTACTTAAAATATTAAGATCTGCACCTTTTTTTAAAAACGTTGAAAAAGTCTCTTTTATATTGGCAGTTGGATCTGATAGTAATTTTTCGTAAACTTGATTGTCATTAAGTTGTTGGTTGGCTTCCTCAATGTACATAGTACTGGATAGGATAACCAGGCCTCCCCCTTTGTCTGCTGGTTTAACTACTATGGTCTTATCATCCTGTAGTTGTTTGATTGCTACTCTTTCACTTTGTGTTAGGTTATGAGTGTCGAATTTGGTAGGTTTGATTCTTTCTAAATCTTGTATGACAAGTTTTTCAAACATGACAAGCGGTGCGGATTTGCAATGGGCGGGATAAAATTTGGATTTTTCTTTTAAGTTAGTATTGATAACTTTGGCCTCTTGTTGTGAGGGAGAAATGGGAGTAAGGGGTGGGTTACTAGAGGAATTATGGTCATTAAAAAATCTCTTAAGGGTGGCTTTTCGTACAAATTTGTTGATGTCTAGATAAGCTTCAAAGGGTTTAAAAGAGTGTGTAGGAGCGAAGACCTTTAGTTAAAACAGAAATTTGTGCTGAGGTTAAAATTTTTTGGGATAGGTTAAAAATGCCACCTTCTTTTTCGGTTGGAGGATTTATAATCTCTCTAGTCTCTCTCTTTTGTGATCGTCTTCCACCTCGCTTTCCTCTAAACTTAGATTTCTTTTCTTTGCTCTTGAAGGGTAAGGTGTCAATGTGCATGTGTTGTGGTGGGTTTGAATGTCTAAAAAATGTTCATTCTCAATTTAAGAGTCTATTGATAGTAATTGGTATCTATTCGAGTGTTGGTAAGTGATAGGAGATTTGGAATGGTTGAGATACTCATTACTTTTTTGGTTGGTGAATCTGGTTCTTTGGGGCTTAGGTGATGCTGGTTTAGTAGTAGGACTGGGTACGTTATAATAGTCAGATGAATGAAAGTGAGTGGGAGGTATTCTTCGTGAGGTGGTTTGGTATTTTGGTTGATGTTGGTATTGGTAATGGGAATGATTGGCAGGTCGGTGATGCCTTGGTGGGGGGGTATGGTGATAGTTTGTGTATGACCTGTTTTGACGTATCCTTGGTGGTGAGTGGTGTGAAAATTTCCTGGTTTTCATGACAGGGTAATTACGAGAAAATTGAGTTCTTTGTTTAGATGGGTATCTAAGATGATTGGAGTATTCTTTTGGTGCATATTGTTTATTTGGTGATAGTGCTTCAGAGGTGTATCTTTTGTTCTGATGGTATGTCCTTGATGTAGAATTATTAAAATCTTTATTAGAACCTGTATTGAATTATTGTACTAACTCCATTTTGTTCACCTTACATGACAGAATTTCCTGACAGTATTCAGTATAATGAATAAGAGATTGTATTCTCTCTCTCTAAGGACATAACTAGCCCCGGAGTTAGCGGATCTCCGTTGACTTGCAACATAGTATAATCCAAGGCCAGGAGAACAGTGACAAAATGAAATGTTCTATTCATAAAAGAACCTTGGAACAGACCACGAGACTGACATCACTAACTACGTAAAATGACGCCCAAGCCCCCCTTTCCACCGAGTAAGCCTCGTGCTAAAGAGCAATGGCGACGACATCCCATGATGGGAGGGTGCCTCACTAGTCACTCAAATCTCTGAGCCAATTAATAATATTAATGGGTGGACACTGACATAGCCACTTAACATTTAACCCAATTAATGATGTTTATTTGTTATTATCTGATATTCAATGATGATGTCATTTTGCATATAAAAAGGCCTGCGTGCCCGCTTTTTAACTAGATGCTAATAAATTTCCTGAAGTGTTTTTAACCTGAACTGCATGTGTCAGTGTGAACTTACTTCTGCGTATACGCAATTTATTCATCTCAGATTTGGACAGGAACAGATAGACTTTTAAACATTTTTGTTTATTTCTAAATTAATCTACATCATCTGGCGTCCATCCAACGTGGGGCATCGGGCTATGGCCTCCGCCGGTAAGCCGTCCTAAGGAAGACGCTGTTGGACGGAGGAATCAGGGGGGAAGGAAGAGAGACTGATCACCTCTGAGTACACGGTAGAGACTTCTGCAGGAGCCACCGGTATGTTCCAGCCCCTTTGATTGACCCGTCCACGTGTCTGTGACTGCTTCCCAGGAGGGCATCAAAGACAGGTAATATCTTGCCCGGTGTCTTGTTACCCATTTGTTTACCTGCATTTAGTCTATCTGTTGCCTGGGTGTGCTAGTGGTATATGTTTTGTGTCTTTCCCTCTTTAGAGATAAAGGGGGGTGGACCCGTGGGTGGTTGCCTGGGGGTCTTCTGTTGCCTGTTTTTACCCCTTTTTAGGAGTCACTTGGCCCAGACTGCAGAGGTTAAAAAAGGGGGGGTGGACCTGTGGGGATTTTCCAAAGGGGTCCTGTTTTCCTGTTTACTTCTTTTAGGTACTGTCTAGCTAACAGTAGTAAGGAAAAAGAAGGGTTGGGGGATTCTGTGGAGGGGACTTGCCTCCTGGGGTTTCCCGGTTACGTCACTTTGATATTCTAGCTAGCCTCATTGTGTACGTTGCTCTGCTTGCAGAGGTTATGGTACCCTCCAGCTTCGAGCGCTGAGGCTGGTGGCATTCCAATTTATTTGTGGTGTGTGGATTCGGGCAGGCATTGTTGTCTCCATCACCACGGGGTAGTGTGACTTGTGGGTGGGTCCATAGGGAGCACTACGGGAGTGAGGATAGAGGTGGCCACACTTAGTGGACTGCTGTAACGAGGGAGGCATATGGATTTCGGGCCGGTGTTAGTCGTTATCCTTGGCCGCTGGTAGTGAAACTTACGAAAGTTGTTCTCCGAGCGGGGACACTACGAGATTGAGGGAGGTGGCTTGGTGGCCACAAGAGTAAAGGAAAGGGATTACTGTTGATGCATGCACTGTATTTCAATTGAAATGTTGTATTAAATGTTGTCTTAAGTGTGGAGTCATTCAAACTCCTGGGTCTGTCTCTACTTTCACTGTTTACTTTTCCTCTACTTCCTGTACTATTTACACTATCCACTCCTATTTCTCTTGAAAGAGAAGTGATTGGTCACACACTTCTCACCCCGCTCCAATCCGTGGTTACCATCGAGGGTACACGGATTCAGTGACTGGTCTACGTTTTGGGAAGACGCACTGGGAGGGACCCACCCTTCCTAGTGGCAGTCGAGCATTGTAGACGTTCTGTTTCATTTTCCTTTACCTATACTTTGGACGCTTTGTATAGGGGGATATGGGACAGGAAACGAGTAAGCCCGCTAGGGGCTGGCTCGCGTGTGATTTAGTTGAAGATAGAGAAGGTGAAGAACTGGTTAAAAATGTTGCAAAGATTGCTAAAGTGTGTAAAATTGCTGTGCCTTCATGTGGTAGATTACAGCCAGAAAGCTGGCGTAGATTACTGACAGAGAAGAAAGGCAAGCTTACAGATAATGATTTATTGCGTACTGCTGAAGCATGGTACAGAGTAGAAAGGCTATCCAGCAGGAGGGTTGGGTAGAGGAAGAGATAAATCATAAAGGGTTAAGAACTGTATGTATATCATAATAATTGTGTTACTGGGAAGTTATCCCAGCCAGTGCCCTGTCGGGGGTTCCAGGAGGTGACCACTTCCATCATCCTGTCAGTAATGACCGAAATGTAGCTGACCATGGTCACCATCCCACCCCAATCTTAAAACGCTGTGGGGTTTTTGTATTTTGTGTTAGCCATTACCCTGGTAGAGGGTGGGGGTTTAAATGAAATGTTGTGTGTTTTTGCTTTGTAATGTAATTGTCCTTCTGTCTTGTTACTGTACAGCGTTGACATGGTTAAATTCGTGCTGGCAGGCAGTCTCTCTCTTGTTCCACTCAAATCCCCCTCTGCTAAAACACCCCCCCCCTCCCCTCGCTTCTGTGAGACGCGGGGGGGAGGGGGCGGAGGGGGGTGGTGACATGCTTGCGATTTAGGTCTGTCTCTTCGGTGTTCTGTAGAGTTATTCAGAAGCTACTGATAAGATTTTAGCAATAACATTTTTGCTAGAAAATATTCTAATTGTGTATTTTGTTATCTCAATAGAAATTGATAGGATGGTTAGGGAGTGAATCTGATGCAGGAATAGAAGTTATTAAGTTAGTATATGTTTCTAGAGACAGCTTTGTGGGCTGTTAGATGTATAATATTCACAACTGTCTTATTTAATCCGTCAAGTCTGTCCACAGTTCAGATTTTCATTTTGCCGAACAGAATGTTACTTCCCATGAAACCCACGCCTCCAGAGAGACTTAGTATGCCCTAAAGGAAAATGGCCCCTAGAACAAAAGAAGGTTGTCCTTAAGTGCCTTCACTCTGCCCTTAGTGAGGTCATATCTGCCCATATATCGTGTCAGTTCTGGCCATCCATGGCTGACGAGATCTTCACGTGTTAAGTAACAATATGTTTTAACTTTGTGTACAAAAAATTGATAACATGCTAGAAGAAGGGTTACTAAAAGAAATTTCTAATAAACAAAGATTTCTTGAACAAATGGTAATACAATTAAAGATTGGTCTCAAGATGTTTTGATCTAATTGAAAAAGAACCAGAAAACATTATGAGCCTAATTACTAACAAATGGATAAGGGGGGAGTGTATTCCAATCTGTCTTTATTGGATAATGTTAACCACCAAGATTAAAGACTGACTAACATATTTTTTTTAATGTAAGCCCAGATATTTTATTATTATATATGCATAGAAGTCGAGACTTTGGGCATTATAGTGTATTGATTCTAGATCTGTTACTAGCAGCAAGTGCTTAGCCTTATGCCTATCCCACGCATGCTTAAACACTCCTTTACTGTGTTAACTCTATCACTTCAGCTGGAAGGCTATTCCATGCATCCACTACCCTCTCAGTAATGTAATACTTCCTGATAGTATTTTTATTTAAACCTTTGTCCCTCTATTTTTGAGACTATGTCCTCTTGTTATGGTAGTTTTCCTTCTTTTAAATATAGACTCCACTTTAACTGTGTTGATTCCCTTTGTGTATTTAAATGCTTTTATCATATTTCCCCTGTCTCGTCTTTCCACTAGGCTATACATGATAAGATCCTTTAACCTTTCCTGGTAAGTTTTATCCTACAATCCATGAACCAGTTTAGCATCCCTTCTTTGAACTTTCTCTAAGGTATCAATATCCTTCTGAAGATACGGTCTCCAGTACTGTATACAGTACTCCAAGTGAGGTCTCACCAGTGTTCTGTACAATGGCATGAGCACTTCCCTCTTCCTACTGCTAATACCTCTCCCTATACAACCAAGCATTCTGCTAGCTTTTCCTGCTGCTCTATTACATTGTACATTGTCATTAACAGCCAGAAACTGGAAACCAGAAAGGATAAATTAATGTATAGCTAAATGTAAAGCTTAACAAAACCTCCATTATCTTTTTCATTTATCTCGCAGAAAAACAATGTTATTTGTCTATTTTGTAAGTTTTAATACATTATCAGTGAAGAGTAAAATAACTTTTATCCCTTTTGCGAGACATAAAATTGCGATAATGTATATTTGTGATGTAAGTAAGAGTTATATTTTATGATAGGTTGAAAAAAAAAAGAGAGAGTCAGGGATAGCGTCTGTCTCTACGAGCAAAAGTCTGGTGTGGGAGATGTAGTGGACTAGCCACTGCGGGATACCCACGGAGTGAAGCGTTCGAGGCCTGTACAGACAGATGTGCTTGTTAGCCTTTTATTATTTTTCTCTAGGGAAAGCATAGGGCCAGTTAACAGTTGTTGTACATGTGCTATTTGCAGCCTCCATTGCATTTCTACTTAATTCTGATTTCTGATGTATCCTCCACTGCTACATACCCACGCCTCCATTCGGCGTGACCTGTCTGCACCCTTACCTGCCCACCCCTGCCTACTCCTACTCCTCCTCCTACTCCACCTTCTCCTCCTTCTACTTCTCTCTCCTCCTCCTTCTCCTCCTCTTTCTCCTCTCCTCTACTCCACCTTCTCCTCCTCCTACTCCTCCCTCTACTTCACCTTACTCCTCCTCCTACTCCACCTTCTCCTCCTTCTACTTCTCTCTCCTCCTCCTTCTCCTCCTCTTTCTCCTCTCCTCTACTCCACCTTCTCCTCCTCCTACTCCTCCCTCTACTTCACCTTCCACTCCTCCTATTCCAACCCTCCCACTCCACCTTCCCCTCCTCCTACTCCACCTTCTCCTCCTCCTACTCCTCCCTCCTCCTCTTATTCAATCCTACTCCTCCTATTCCTCCTTCTACTCCACCTTCTCCTCCCTCTACTCCACCTTCTCCTCCTCCTACTCCTCCCTCTACTTCACCTTCTACTCCTCCTACTCCTCCCTCCTACTCCACCTTCTCCTCCTCCTACTCCTCTCTCTACTCCACCTTGTCCCCTACCTGACAACATTATATTTTGAAAAAAAAAAAAAAAAGTTGCTCTGGCCCCTCTTCCGCCACTTCCCAGGGGGGAATACCACACAAAAAAAAAAAAAAAAATTATTATTCATACTGTTTTGGGCACTCTCAAGGAAATAGTGCGGTCCTGACCCAGATTCCCATGGAAGTAAGACACCTGTATCATCACTGGGAGGTGGCTGCACCTCATGTTTTCTTCACTAAGTCCCCAGAAATCTCATAAAAGGAACCTGACTCAATAAAACATGAAACACTAAAAATCGATATCAGCTCTCTACAGAGGGGGGGGCAGCAAGACAACTGTAAATGGAAAGACAAATACCCTCAATCTCACACAGAAATAGGTGAGGATATCTCTTCTACTACTCCTCATGGTTGCTTTGAACAGATGAAAGAAGAAATAAGACACCTCTCAACAAGGCATGCAGTAGCTTCGCCAGATCCTGACTCCACTCTGTTTGCGGATGAAGAGGAAAGGTACCATACTGGATTTGCTGTTGCTACAGAAGATCAGGTACGTCAAGCATCTTTACTTTCCTCACCCACATCTGCTCAAGACACCAAATTGATAGGCCTTCTCAGTGGCATGCAAATTGTTTGTTTCTGAAAGACAAGGCCATGCAACAGGAGTGCTCACTCAGGCCCATGGTCCTGGAGGCCGCCAAGGGCCTATTGGATTTTTTCTCCTGCCAACTGGATATTGTGGCCAGAGGACGTCCCTCTTGCCTTCGGGCCGTCTTTGCTGCCAGAGAGCTCATTGAAAGAACTGGAGATCTTGTCCTTGGCCACCCCCTGGTTGTCTTGGCCCCCCATGACATTTCTGCCATAGTCAACCAGGTCCAACTTAAGCATGTTACTCCTGCTAGGCATCTTCGCCTTCAATGTCATCTTTTGTTGCCTGACAACATTACCCTCCAAAGATGTCAAGTTCTCAATCCGTCCACTCTTCTGCCACTCCCTGAGGGGGGTGTATACTACGGATTCATCATGGACGAAACTAATGTTTTTCTTCTCACGGGTGTATACTACGGATTCATCATGGACGAAACTAATGTTTTTCTTCTCACTGGCACCATCAAGAAGGAAATGCATCCCAACCTATCCTTTCATGATGGACAAGCACTCCTTCATGACGGAGCAGGATATGCCTTCTGTACCATGTGGTACAAATCAAACATCACTCCTGAAACCTGCTATGAAGATGAACTCTATCTTCTGGTCGAAGTAAAACTCACTGCACAAGACTTCTACTGTGATTCTGAAGGCAACAGTATGGTCTTGATTCATCTACCTCCGGAACTCAAGCATTTGTACCGTCATTGGGACACTGCCATTCCACATGTCCCTGTGACCAAGTTGAAAACAATATCATGGAATGATCTTGGGCCTATGGTAAAAGCATGGGCCACTATGGACGAATCACAGCTACAGGAAAATGGTGTTGTCAAATATCCAACAACTGACCACCTAAAAGCATGGCCACGTCATTTCCTGGAAAATAAGTTCCAAGATT
>CAKOES020000800.1:0-17624 GCA_933207985.1 Pelobates cultripes | reverse complement strand
ATTAATAAAAGTTCCAATTTCTATTGTAACTTTCAATTTTTGTTAAATTATAAAGAGACCACACTCATCACACTTACAGCATTCCAGCAATCTAAAGTTCTTTAAAGGTCTTTAGCTCCCATTAATGTAAGTCAACTCAATTACTAACTGCCCTTTACTTTTTCATAGAAACAACTACATCAAAACCAACCACAACCACATTACCTCCTACTACAAGTAAGTATTTTATGCTAATATACCAAATGTTTGGTGGTCCTTGACTACTGTAATCCACTTCTCAGTGGTCTTACGTGCTCCCAACTTGCAGTCCATAATGAATGCAGCGGCGAGGCTCATCTTCCTTTCTGCCTCACCCTTCTGTCAGTCCCTACATTGGCTTCCTGTAAGATATAGGGCTCAATTTAAAATTCGGGTTCTTGCTTTCAAATCTCTACATAATGCTACTACCACCTATCTATCCTCCCTAATACTCAAGTATGTCCCGTCTAGGCACTTACACTCTTCTGAAGACTTCCGTCTAGCGTCTGTCCGTACTTCCACTTCTGATGCTCGCCTTCAAGACTTCTCGAGGGCTGCACCATTCCTGTGGAACTCACTTCCTTCCTCTGTTAGATGCTCATGCAGTTTCCACTCCTTCAAAAAATCATTAAAAACCCACTTCTTCATAAAAGCTATCAATTAAACTGTTAATAGCTCCCAACTGATTCCCCTCTTGCAACTGCCATTAGTCTTACCTTTTGTGTCACTTTACTCTACTCCCTCTACCATGTAAGCTCAGTGACCCTCAACCCCTCTGTTCCCGTGTGTCCAACTGGTTACAACTACATGTCTGTTCGTCCACCCACTGTAAAGCGCTGCAGAATTTGCTGACGCTATATAAATAATACCATAATAATAGACAAAAGATTGAATATGAAGATAGGATCGTATTGCCGGCTAGATTTGTAGAAAGGAATATGGTGTTGTACAATACTGTAGAATACTGCAAAATATCAATGTATAAATTCTCATCTACAGCTACACCTACATCAACAGCATCAACAATGGCTTCCACAACAGATAAATTCTGCCGGTGCCCCTGTGATATAATCTATCTGGGAATCTGTTTCCGAGCAGACTTCTGCCGCCCATGTCCAAGTGAGATTGATTGTTATACTATATCATAAAGTGACTGTGGTGGGTAATCAGACCCATGGAGGGACAGGGAGGTGGGTAATCAGACACATGTAGGAGCTGGGAGGTGAATAATAAGACACGTAGAGAGGCTGGGAGTATAATGAAACACATGGAGATCCTTTGCAGATTAATGAGACACACAGAGGTCATGATTCCCTTTTATTCCAGAAGTTTGGTCCTTAAGGGGTTAAAAGACATTCCAGCTCTCAACCACTAGTGGCCGGCCTAGCCACTAGTTACCTCAGTCCTCACCTGCCTAGGACTAATTACTTGCTTCAGCTACATAAGGCTACACCATGCTCACAACAGGGCCTTTGAAGTTGGTGATCTACCTGAAAAGGCTACAGTTCCTGGCTCCTGTGAACCTGCTCCAGACTTACCTTGTACCCTGCACTATACCAACCTGCTCTCACGTATGATTTTGACCTCTGCCTCTATTACCAGCCTTCCTGTGTTACAAACCTGCCTCTGTTAACATCTTTCCTGTTATACAAACCTGCCTCCATTATCAGCCTTCCACTGTTACCAGCCTGCCTCTGTAACCAGCCTGCCGTTGATACCAATCTACCTTCGTTTCAACCCTACCACAGACTCTCTTTTTATCATTTTGCAAGTATCCTGTTTTGTGGCATATTGCCTTTGTTCTGTTTTTCCTCAATTTACATAATATGTCTAAAAGCACAAATAAAGTCTCAAATAACAACCCTGGCAAAAGTCTCCTATCTGACCTGCACAAGATCATGACACTTGGCTACCACCACCACTACAGCAAAACCCACCACAACCACTTCAACTAGTGGTATGTATGTTATAAAAACCAGTGGAAATGAAACCCAACCTCAATTGAATATTTTTGGATAAGCATTTCAAGTGATGCATTATTTTTGGGTAAACTTTAAAAATATAGAAAATATCAAGAAAAATACCATTTATTAAAAAAAATATGAAAAAATATCAAGATGTGTTTTTTTAATTATGGTTCAAAACATTAAATAATTTGAAAAGCTTATCCAAAATTATTAAATTAAAGCCTAAATGAGTTGCCATGTTATAAATATAAATAAATTAAACTAATAATAGCTCGTTTGTTTTTATTTCCACTTACAACTGCTACAACTAAACCCACTACAGTAACCGCCCCAGCAGTGCTCCTGTGTGGCAAACTTTCTTTCTTAGAGTCTATACTAAAGTTTGTCACTGTCTGGACACTGCGCTACATATTGTCAAAGGAGCTTGTGGAGGAGGTGAAGCTGAGATCCTTCAAAATAATGATATAAATTAATATTACAAATCAATGTTTCATTTGTGGACTCCACCAGTTGTAGTAACTAAACATTTCTATCTCTGGAATACCAAAATTGTCAGGATAGTTAAAAAAAATAGGTTCCTAGGAATTGAGTAGAGTCCCTCTTTTGTGATAATTTATGGTGTGACGAGTGCAATCTCGCCACATTGCATTGGAGAAGCCTGGTTGCTCGCCTGTTGCCTTTGGATTATGGCCCCATATTAAAAGACTTATTTTCCCCTGCAGAAAAGGCTTTTGTGTCCTACAGGGAATAGAGAGCCCAGTCTCCTTTCCCCAGCAGCAGGACTCTGTATTGGGAGCAGAGAAAGTCGGTCTCCCTCCCCCGCGGCTGGAAGTATGTATGGGAGAGGAGCTTGTTACCCCCTCTCCGCAGCGGCAGCTTAACGTACCAGGGGGAGTCAGTAATCCCCACAACCGTGCAGATGGGACCGTGGTCTCGGTCCTGCCCCCCAACGACAGGGCTGTTTAGCCAGTCTCCCCCTCCGGCAGAAGAGCTGTGTATCTAAAGGGGAGACAGTCGGTCTCCCCCTTCAGCAGCAGAGCTGTGTATCCAAAGGAGAGACAGTCGTTCTCCCCCTCCAACAACCGGGCTCCAACCAGGCTACTCCCGTGGTAGCGCTGGCAACTTGGAGACTGCTGGTCTCTGCCCACTCAGCAACCCACCAAGTCAGCTTACCAGTCACCCACACAGCCATGGTGAGGCACCTGGACATGGACAAGCTTCTCCTCTACACAGGTGTAGTAACCAGTTATTGTGGGTGGGCTGTATTACTGATTGTGTGTTGTGGGTGGGCTGCTGGACTAACAAGGGCACTGACCGGCAGGAGGTCAGATACCCTGTTAGTCTGTTTGGAAAAGGGGAGAGATGTGACAAGAGCAATCTCGCCACATTGCATTGGAGAAGCCTGGTTGCTCGCCTGTTGCCTTTGGATTATGGCCTCATGTTAAAAGACTTCTTTTCCCCTGCAGAAAAGGCTTATTTGTGCCTTTCTGCCCGGTGGTCGGTAGATTCAATCTACCGAACTAGCGCACGAATAACTGGACCAACTGGGAGCTGGAGTGTGTCGGCAATTAGCCTCCCAGAAGCTGCGGTTAACCGCAGCTTAATTGATGAATGCTGGGTGGCCTTTGTTCGGTTGCCGAACACGTGGCGGCGGCCATTTTAAAGTCCCGAACGGTCAGCGGTGTTCAGCGCCCAGACTGTGGAACTGTAAACGGACACTTATTTGCGCGAACACCGCTGAGCCGTCAGCCTCCTTGCTTCTGCATTCGGTCAGTTAACCGAATGCCTGTTCATTCGGTAGTTTAAACCGTATGAGCAGCATTACCCCAGATAGCCATCCCGTGGAGTCTATTCGTATGGAGTTCGGACTTTAGGAACACTTTAACTCCACGGCGATTGGACTGTGTGCATAGGATCTGAGCGCTATTCGGTACTTTTGTGGGCTCAGATCCAAGCTATCTTGGGATGGGTTGCAAGTATATATTTTGTGTGATAAATGTAATATTGTGTATTTTATTGTGTTTTAGTGTTTTACTGTAACCTTCTGGTTAATGGAGTTTTGCCTCTGGCATGGGAGATAATTGGTTTACTTCCCAATTATCTCCAAGACAGAGGGAGGGAAGTTAGGATGCATTGTGGGGAGGTTTTACCTCTGTGTGTCTGTCATTGGTTCATGTCTGTCCTTTGTCACAGTCTCCCATTTGGTCCATTAAGGGAGTGTTCACCAGGTGGGAGACCTGCATAAATACTGGGCAGGTAGCCCTCATTAAACAGACCACTGCTTGACCCTTGTCTCGTCTTTGGGGGGATTTACTGTATGCTGATAGAGACTGATTGCTAGGAGTGTAAGCCGCTTGGGTGCTTTTCCTATTCGTCTGCTAGCAGCTATTCGTGGGGTTCCAGTTCGGCAGTGGGAGCATTCGTGTCCCGAAAAGAGACACTTCCCTTGCCTGGTTTCACCCAGGGGCCCCACGATCGGAGGTGGTTATCGTTTTGGGAGTCCCTGAGATTGGTGGTGACACTCTCCTGGAGACAATGGCGATTTGGTGGGCTTTCTGTTGCTGGGAGCCACAGAGGAGGGAAACGTTCCAGCACTGGGACTCCCAGGTACAGAGGCTCTTGTAATAAAGAGGTGGGGAACCCTAAAGATAGGTGACGGGAACTGGGGACAAAGAGACTGGAGTTCCTGTCACACAAGTAGTGTGACAGGAGGGGGCAAGGAGTGGCAGGAACAGGGGACAAAGAGATTGGGGATCCAGTTCCGTAATGCGACCCCCGGGTGGGTGTGGAGCCTGGGACATTGTTGTTGTTTGTGTTCCAAACCTGGCATGAGGAACGTATAAAGCCGAGTTTGGTAACTAAAGTTGTGTTGTAACCCCAGGACTGTGTGTCGCCTGGTTACTGGAAGGGAAATAGGTCTCTCTGTGCTATAGCTGATTCCCTTCTAGCGACAAGTCGTGTCTGAGCAAGGACAACCGGTCGGGTTGTCGGCAGGCCTGCATTTGGTTAGTGATAATTTAAATTAGCAAATTTACATGTTTGTGTAAATGGTAGATAGAGAGAATGACATAGAGTAGTAATGTTGGATAGTATTAATTTATTTCTAGCATTTTAACTTCTTACTCCCATTGTACATAGGGCATAGTATACACTGAAACCAATAGCAAACCTACACAACTAAAAGTTATAGAAGCACTCCAATGTTAAAATGAATATATTTTAAAGGTTAGAGTGTTTCTACATTAGTTTAAATTACAAGGCTCCATTTTGTGTAAAACAAAGTGGAAAAATGTACCTGTAATCTAGCACCAGGGCAGTCTTCTACTTCCAGCCCAATTTATCTTCTGTGAAATCATCAATCCTGATGATCTCTGCTCTAGTAGAGAATAATTGAGGACCTATGCCACATGTGTGATAATCATAAACATATTATCTGCTTTTGGCATCATCATGCTATGCGTGGTAATGCTGAGTGTGAAGACCTTCAAAAATTGAAGGTGCTTGAGGCAGAGTCTGACTGTCATCCTTTGTTTCTCTGGCGCTCCTTTGATCTTGGCGTAAATGAACCACTTCTGTACTCCTAAATAGCTGATCTTCAGATCCAGTCAGGTCTGTTGACACTTCATCTGCTGATAAATCTTAGTTACGCAACTCATTCACATTGTCTTGGCATCTATGGTCTAGTCGCATATATTGGCGGAGGAAGCATAACTTATTGTTGCGGCATTGGTCTTTTAAAAATTCAGTATGACTCATTTGGTACAGTAGGGGTTATCCCAGACCCCACTGACTAGCTAAAAGCCTCCAGTAAGACAAGGGGCTTCCATCATGCTGCTACAATCACCTCAATACAAAATGGTAGATGCTGCCCCTCAGGGAGAAGCAACCAACTACACACCCTAAGCTCTGGGCTGAATGGCCAAACTTGACCAAATATGTAACTACTTCTTTGAGAACTTTGCCAGATGGGATGTTTAGCATCAGATGTTCTCCCAATGCCCTGTTCAGCTGACTAGCGGAGGAAGCATGTCAAAGGCTGTAGTCCTCAAACACCCGGATCCCTAGAAGGTCAAGGTATTATAACAAGAACAGAGAATGTATGAACTCTGACAATGGGCAAAATCTTAGAGAAACTATAGTTGGCCCTTCAATTAGTCCACTCTCAGGTCTCAACTGGGTCTCAGGTTTGAGTAGGGACTAAAAACGGAAAAAAATGATACAGCGCTGACTCCAAGGGCAGCAAGCCTCTGTAACTTGGATACACTAACCGTAACGGTCTGAGTAGGTATCACCATCTTGCATACCCTTTTCCCATAAAATAATACGCCAATAATCCACAGGTTCCAATATCGCTGGTGTCGCATAATACCCCACACATGAGCCAAAGCTTAATGCTGGGACAAGACTGGTTTAATGAGAACAGCACTGCAGGGAGAGTTGACCTGTCTGCCATGAGGTTGAAGCCGGGAAACAATTCCAGAAGAAATGTAGCAAGAGCCAGTCTCTGTTCGTGAGGTTTTATACGAAAACCGCAATAAGTAAAATATAGCTGGTTCGTGAAGAGTGCGATGCCGAAAATGGTTCCAGGCACTCGACGACCAAGTCCCGCAGGCAGCGTTCAGGAGGCAAGATGGCTGTCACCCATTGTTCTCACCACGTGTATTCGTATGCATGAAATGGCAGCCACCTAGGAGCATTCAATTAGTCTGTGGTTTTCATACATTGTGTTCTTAGTTCTAATTAGTCTCTGGGGTTGTCTCCATTCGGGAAACAAACACATTAATGAATAGAACCATAAAAAGAACGAATAACTGGGGAAAGCTGATAGCAGGGAATACAAATAGCCAAATGGTGATTATCCAAGATGATCCATGAAAATGGAAAGAAAGAAAAAAAATGTTGCACCAAATAATAATACAGGTACAAATACACAGTAATATCAAATGTATATTTAAGACTGATTGGCAGTTGGTGTACATTTACGATTGGTTTGCAAATGATATGGTATAGTCCCAAAATAAAGTCTCTGTGGTGTAAAAAGAATCTTGGTGGAGAAGATATTTGGAAGAGCAGTCTGATATCCTCACAGATTCAGGAGTGAAGATACAGCCGGTGTCAGCTTTTGTTATGAATGTCTCAGCTGGAATATATGCAAACACTGAGAGCCACCAATAGTGTAAACCAGTATAAACACATTAATAAATTATATAACTATGAAAATACACTCAAAAAACAAGAGCTTCTAATCAGCTCTTAGAAACAGCTAAGAGCGGGTTTAGAGTTGGGTTAAAGGGAAACTCCAGTGCCAGGAAAACAACACAGCGTGAGGACATCCAGCGACGCTCTAGCACAGGTTTTCTGTGTTATGAAAGAGGAAGTGCCCTCTAGTGGCTTTCTAGTAGACAGACACTAGAGGTGGAGTTAACCCTGCAAGGTAATTATAAAAAATTGCAATACTTACACTTGCAGGGTTAAGGGTAGTGGGAGTTGGCACCCAGACCACTCCAATGGGCTGAAGTGGTTGGGTGCCTGGAGTGTCCCTTTAAAGTGAGCTTAGAGTGGTAGAGGGGACTAAACGAAGGGCAAGCTACTGAGTTTCTGTACGCTTTTGCCCATTCTGACAGTTCTCATATTTTCTGCTTTTGTTGCACTGCATTTGCTTGGGCTCTCCTTAAGCTAAAATGTAACCTAGACGTGGATCCCATGCTTACTGTGCTTAGAGGAATGTCAACTACATCTCGCTGACGAGGCCCGTGAAGACCAAATGATTGTCCAGAATTTCTGAATCTCTTGTGCATTTTGTTTCTTGACTGCCCATATGGGTGAGATCAGTCTGAAATACAAATGGTACAGTAAGCAAAAACATTTTTGAGACCTAAGCCTGGACTAACCAAAGGGCAAGCTACTGGGTTTCTATAAGCTTTTGCCTGTTCTCAGAGTTCTCATATTCTCTGTTTTTGTTGCAAGGTAAGGGTATCATCCTTCTACCAAAAGCACTGACCAAGAAAGCCCACTCAAGGTCTATCTACTCTGCTGCAGTATAAATTTGCTTCCGTACTCGGCAGTATTGAATTATTTGAAAAGCTTATTAAATCAAGTTCACAATGTGACAAGTTATAAAATGTATTAGTGGTCACACAGACTCCCTGATAAACAAAAGGGAGTTACCATCTGCTCCTCTTCAAAACATGTACTGATCATCATAAGACTGGATGATATATCTGCTGTGTCAGCTCTATCACAACAAAGCAATCCTATGTAGGATGGACAGTCCCTGTGCTGTGCCCAAATTCCTCTGCACCTTTTTTCTATCATAATTCCAATATTGTTGAATGGGTAAGGCAGTGGCTGAATGACAGGCAACAGAGGGTTGTAGTCAATGGAGTATATTCAAAGCTTGGACTTGTCACCAGTGGGGTACCTCAGGGATCTGTACTTGGACCCATTCTCTTTAATATTTTTATTAGTGATATTGCAGAAGGTCTTGATGGTAAGGTATGTCTTTTTGCTGATGATACTAAGATATGTAACAGGGTTGATGTTCCAGGAGGGATAAGCCAAATGGCAAATGATTTAGGTGAACTAGCAAAATGGTCAGAGTTGTGGCAACAGACATTTAATGTAGATAAGTGCAATATAATGCATCTTGGACGTAAAAACCCAAGGGCAGAGTACAGAATGGTTGGTAGAGTCCTAACCTCAACATCTGAGGAAAGGGATCTAGGGGTGATTATTTCTGATGACTTAAAGGTAGGCAGACAATTTAATAGAGCAGCAGGAAATGCTATCAGAATGCTTGGTTGTATGGGAGAGGTATTAGCAGTAGAAAGACTGAAGTGATCATGCCATTGTACAGAACACTGGTGAGACCTCACTTGGAGTATTCTACGCAGTACTTGAGACCGTATCTCCAGAAGGATATTGAAACTTTAGAGAGAGTTCAGAGAAGGGCTACTAAACTGGTTCATGGATTGCAGGATACAACTTACAAGGAAAGGTTAAAGGGACTTAACATGTGTAGCTTGGAGGAAAGACGAGACAGGGGGGATATGACAGAAACATTAAAATACATGAAGGGAATCAACACAGTAAAGGAGGAGACCATATTTAAAAGAAGAAAAACTACCACAAGAAGAGGACATGGTCTTAACTTAGAGGGGCAAAAGTTTAAAAATAATATCAGGAAGTATTACTTTAGTGAGAGGGTAGTGGATGCATGGAATAGAATTCCAGCTGAAGTGGTAGAGGTTAACACAGTGAAGGAGTTTAAGCATGCATGGGATAGGCATAAGGCTGGTGGTAGTAAACTGTATCACCGTCAAGCATTCCCTTCTTCCCATAAAAGAAAATCACCAAGTAATCCACAGGAATATATATCGCTGGTATCGCCAAATAATCCACACATGAGCCAAAGCTTAATGCTGGAACAAGACTGATTTTTAATGACACACACTCTGCTTTTATGCAAGTCCCCATGCAAGGGGACATACCACAGGGTGGGACACAGTACAACCAATCATTTACAGGAAAACTGTAAAACACACCCAGCCCCAACATACAATCCCTCCCCTCTGCCTGTGATATAATTACTGAACACAATGGGTTAATGTAATTTATCACAGGCAGGAAAAATACACTTTTTATACATATACTGTAACTTTAAAAATATAGATCCAATCTTCATAAAATTACATTTTATTAATCAGCATACTTTAAATATAAACATACTCAAAAATCATGCAAATCCTTCCATTAGTTCAAAAGTTAGTCGAAAGTCCTTTGTGACTGTGACAGAACCATCTGTCTGCTGGATTTTTACCCCGTTCGTCTGTTTGTCCCCCGTTCGTATGAATGGCTGGTTTCTATAGCCCAGCCATTCGAATGACTCTTTTTCCCGAACAAATCTGCCAAACGAACGGCCACCCAAGTGAGGAGTGTGCTGCTGGTTAACAAAGTGATCCCAATTAGAACGTTGTGGTTAACCGCAGACACTTCTCAATTAAACCGAACTCAGGGTGGTCGTCGTTCGTATGTCGACCACGAGGCAGCGGCCATTTTAAATCACGCGAACGCCCAGCGGTGTTTGGCTCTATTTCTATGGAACTGAAAACGGACACTTTTTCTGCCGAACACCGCTGAAACAAGGGAACGCCTGGCTGCCTCCACGAAAGCATCTCCGTTCGGGAGATTGAGAGCATACAAAAGACTTAACCCAGATAGCCTTCCCATGGAGTCATTCGTATACCGAAAGACTGTAAGAACTTTGACTCCATGGCGATTGAACTATGTGTGTGGGATCTGAGCGCTATTCGCTAATTATATGCACTCAGATCCAGGCTATCTGGGGACATGTAATACTAACGGGAAATGTTCAGTTTTCATGTAGTTATGTATTTTTATGTCTTTTATTATTTTATGTCTAAGATGGCGACTGTCCTTGTCCTGGAGTTAATTGAGTTACTTGGTAATTAACTCCAGGGCAAAGGGGAGGGAATCATAATGCACTGTGGGTAAAATATGTGACTGTGTGTCTGAAATGTCCTTCTATCTGTCTGTAGTTTAAGTCTCCCATTTGGTCCCCTAGGGGAGTGTCCACCAGGTGGGAGACCAGCATAAATACGGGCAGGTAGCCCACAGTAAAACCAGATTCTGTTTGACCCTCAATGCGGAGCTTCTGTCTCGTTATTGGGGGATTTCTTCTTCACGTTTAGAGACTGCTGGATGGAACGAAAGCCGCTTTGGGGATATTACTGTTCGACGGTTACCAGCAGTTCGTATATTGCCGTTCGGGAGTTTGGAGCCGTTCGTGGATTTCGATCGGGAGATTGCCGCTTCCCCTGCATTTGGTTCGTGGGTTACAGAGTAAGCGAACGGAGACTGTACTGCAGCCGGGGAAGGTTTACTAAACGGCGGTTTGGCCTAAAGACACTGGAGGTGTCTTAACAGTGACCGACCACAGGCAAATTTTCCTGCCCAAAACAGTTCCATAGATTTGAACGTGCGTTCGAATCTTCGAACGGGACTTAGTCTCTGCAGCTGAAAACGGAGTGTAGGAGAAGGTAAGGGTCAGCGGTGTACGTTAAAATGTGTAGCCGATTTCAGTTCCATGGATTTGGCTAAACATACCGCTGACCTCGTTTGAATGAACAAAGATGGCCGCCATCATGTGTTCGTTTGTCGAATGGCGGGCACTTCGGCTGCATCCGAAGTGCCAATTTAAAGCTGCAGAACTGCTCCAATACAATTTAAAGGGGCAGCAAGTCTTTTAAAATCCAATCTGCTAAATTAGTCTTCACCAGGCAATCTCTTCCAGGGGCCATAGTCTTAAAGGGGCATTGTTCTCAAAAGTCACAGTATGTCCCCAGATGGTTCTTAAAGGGCCAGCAGCAGCACAACAAAAATCCATTATGCCCAAATCTTGTATTTAAAGGGCCAAACCTCCCAGGGACCATAATCACATGGCAAGAGGCTGGCAAGCCGTCCTCTCCAGACACAAGTGGCGAGGTTAATTTCGCCACACTAACTATAAGATAAGGCCAGGGACTAATTAAAGTATTTAGAAAATATAGCATACTAGATGGGCCGAATGGTTCTTATCTGCCATCACATTCTATATTTCTATGTTTCTATAATGTCCCTCCATTTTGTTGGTTTGTCTGAGTGTATAACAGAGCTCCACAGCAATAATACTCCCAGTAATGTGTCCAAGTGTATAACAGAGCTCCACAGCAATGATGCTTCCAGTAATGTGTCTGAGTGCATATCAGAGCAATAATACTCCCTTAGGCGTGCGCAGCCTGTTGCATAAGGGTGTTCACCTAAAGTACAAACACTCACGCCGTATATATATATATATATATATATATACATATATATATACACACACACACACATACACTGCTGTGTGTGTGGGTGCTGTGTGTGTATGAGGGCGCTATGTGAGTGTAAGGGTGCCGTGTGTGTGAGGGTGTAGTGTGTGTGTTTGTGAGGGTGGTGTGTGTATATGTAAGGGTGCTGTGTGTGTAAGAACACTGTGTGAGTGTGAGGGTGCTGTTAGTGAGTGTGTGTATATATTTGTAAGAGTGCTGTGTGTAAGGGTGTTGTGTGGTAAGGATGCTGTGTGTGTGTTTGTGTGTGTGTGTAAGGGTGCTGTGTGTGTGAGGCTGCTGTGTGTGTGAGGGCACTGTGTGTGTGTGTGAGTGCTGTGTGGCAGAATGCTTTGTGTGCAAGGGTGCTGTGTGTGTGTGTGTGGGTGCTGTTAGTGTGTGCTGTGTGTGTGTGTGTGTGTAAGGGAGCTGTGTGTGAGGGTGCCCTGTGTATGTGTTTGTGAGGGTGGTGTTAGTGTGTGTGTAAGGGTGCTATGTGTGTGAGGGCACTGTGTGTGTTTGAGGGTGTTGTGTATAAGGATGCTGTGTGTGTAAGGGTGGTGTGTGTGTGTGTATTTGTGTGTGTGAGGGTCCTGTAAGTGTGTGCTGTGTGTGTATGTGCTGTGTGTGTGTGTAAGGGTGCTGTGTGTGTAAGGGTGCTGTATGTGTTAGGGTTCTGTTATTGTGTGTGTGTATGTATGGGTGCTGTATGTGTGTGGATGCTGTATGTGTGTGGATGCTGTATGTGTGTGGGTGCTGTGTATGTAAGGGTGCTGTATGTGTGTGGGTGCTGTTAGTGTGAGGGTGCTGTGTGTGTAAGGGTGCTGTATGTGTGTGTCGGTGCTGTTAGTGTCATGGTGCTGTTAGTGTGTGTGTGCTGTGTGAGGGTGCTGTTAGTGTGTGTATGCTGTTTGTGTTTATTGTGTGGGGGTTGAGGGGACCATTTTTACCTTTTGTAGGGAAGTGGGGCCATGTTGCTGCCATCCCTGGTGGTCCAGTGGTAAGTGAACTCTAGCCTGCAGGGCTAGAGTCCACTTGCGAGATCTGAGCGTTGCCATGGCAACTCTCTGATCTTGCGAGAGGAACCTGGAGGAGCTGCTGGTTAGAGCTCCCTGGGTCCTCTCCTGTCCCCCTCCCTGCCTGTGAGCCAGTGAGGGAGATCTCTTTGATCTACCTCACCGGCTCATGGAGGCACATAGCGCGGGCCACGGGGATTAGGGTGTGCCCAGGCATACCTGGCACACACCGTGCGCATGCCTATGAATACTCCCTGTAATGTGTCTGAGTGTATAACAGAGCTCCACAGTAAGATTACTCCCAGTAATGTGTCTTTAAAATATAATACATGTATTTTGTCTGTATGAATCGGGTACATTCTTGTTTTAGAATATTTAGTATGTCTCTGAACAGCCCCTCCCCTGGGTGGATGTCTTTGCAGGCCCTCCCATTCTAACCCTGCCCAGACTTTCTGTGACTGTCTAATCACAGACTTCCCAGTGCAGCTCAATATGAAGTCTTTGCAAGGCTCTGGGCAATCGCTGCCTCTTGAGTTTAGCTCCACTGAGCTAAACAAACCAGGAAGTAACAGGACCGACTGTCTGATTGACAGCCAGCCGGGTTGTAACAAGGGACATTAATAAAAGTTCCAATTTCTATTGTAACTTTCAATTTTTGTTAAATTATAAAGAGACCACACTCATCACACTTACAGCATTCCAGCAATCTAAAGTTCTTTAAAGGTCTTTAGCTCCCATTAATGTAAGTCAACTCAATTACTAACTGCCCTTTACTTTTTCATAGAAACAACTACATCAAAACCAACCACAACCACATTACCTCCTACTACAAGTAAGTATTTTATGCTAATATACCAAATGTTTGGTGGTCCTTGACTACTGTAATCCACTTCTCAGTGGTCTTACGTGCTCCCAACTTGCAGTCCATAATGAATGCAGCGGCGAGGCTCATCTTCCTTTCTGCCTCACCCTTCTGTCAGTCCCTACATTGGCTTCCTGTAAGATATAGGGCTCAATTTAAAATTCGGGTTCTTGCTTTCAAATCTCTACATAATGCTACTACCACCTATCTATCCTCCCTAATACTCAAGTATGTCCCGTCTAGGCACTTACACTCTTCTGAAGACTTCCGTCTAGCGTCTGTCCGTACTTCCACTTCTGATGCTCGCCTTCAAGACTTCTCGAGGGCTGCACCATTCCTGTGGAACTCACTTCCTTCCTCTGTTAGATGCTCATGCAGTTTCCACTCCTTCAAAAAATCATTAAAAACCCACTTCTTCATAAAAGCTATCAATTAAACTGTTAATAGCTCCCAACTGATTCCCCTCTTGCAACTGCCATTAGTCTTACCTTTTGTGTCACTTTACTCTACTCCCTCTACCATGTAAGCTCAGTGACCCTCAACCCCTCTGTTCCCGTGTGTCCAACTGGTTACAACTACATGTCTGTTCGTCCACCCACTGTAAAGCGCTGCAGAATTTGCTGACGCTATATAAATAATACCATAATAATAGACAAAAGATTGAATATGAAGATAGGATCGTATTGCCGGCTAGATTTGTAGAAAGGAATATGGTGTTGTACAATACTGTAGAATACTGCAAAATATCAATGTATAAATTCTCATCTACAGCTACACCTACATCAACAGCATCAACAATGGCTTCCACAACAGATAAATTCTGCCGGTGCCCCTGTGATATAATCTATCTGGGAATCTGTTTCCGAGCAGGCTACTGCCGCCCATGTCCAAGTGAGATTGATTGTTATGAGATTGATTGTTATTCTACACTGTACTATACTATTACTACATTGTACTATACCAGTGTTTCCCTGAACCAGTCCCCATGGCCCACCAACAATCCAGGGCTGTTGGTGGGTCTTGAGAACTGGTTTGGAAACCACTGTACAAAACTTTATGATACTATACAATACTGTACTATACTATATTATTTGATACTATACTATACTGTACTATACTATACACCCTGTTCCAAATTATTATGCAAATGATATTTTTCTCATTTTTCTAAATAATTGATGTAAATAACATGTTATCAACTATTAAGAGTACAATTCAAATTTTATTGAACAAACCTCCTAATGATAACCGTATTTTTCTTAAACATAACAAACTTACAATGCACTGTTCCAAATTATTATGCACAGTAAGTTTTAAAACACTTTATAAGTTGTAAACAATTGAAACTTGTCATTTGTTGTATTTGCAGCATATTTACTGAAATCAAAAGCTATTTCAATCAAACTTATAACAACATTTTAACTTTTTAAACATTTTAACAGGTCACGGTACATTTTAACATAGGACACCTTATTTTATAGCAGCTTCACAAGTCTTGCATCCATTTAACTTGTGAGTTTTTGGACAGTTTCTGCTTGAATTTGTTTGCAAGATGTCAGAATAGCCTCCCAGAGTTGCTGTTTAGATGTAAACTGCCTCCCACCCTCATAGATCTTTTGCTTGAGGATGCTCCAAAGGTTCTCAATAGGATTGAGGTCAGGGGAGGATGGAGGCCACACCATGACTTTCTCTCCTTTTATCCTAATTGGAGCCATTGATGCAGAGGTATTCTTTGAAGCATGAGATGGTACATTGTCATGCATGAATATTATTTTATTATGGAAAGCATAGTACTTCCTTCTGTACCAGGGAAATAAGTGGTCAGTCAGAAACTCCACATACTTTACAGAGGTCATCTTTACACCTTCGGGGACACTTAAGTGGCCGACCAGCTCTCTTCCCATGATTCCAGCCCAAACATGACTCCACCACTGCATTGCTGACGTCGCAGCTTTGTTGGAACAGGGTTGCCGTCCACAAACCATCCACTACTCCATCCATCTGGACCATCCAGGGTTGCACGGCACTCATTAGTGAACAGGACTTTGTATACAAATAGTGATGTACCGAACGGTTCGCCGGCGAACGGTTCCTGGCGAACATAACATGTTCGCGTTCGCCACAGCGGGCGAACATATGCGTGGTTCGACCCGCCCCCTATTCGTCATCATTGAGTAAACTTTGACCCTGCACCTCACAGTCAGCAGACACATTCCAGCCAATTAGCAGCACACCCTCCCTAGCAGACCCTCCCACCTCCTGGAAGGCATCCATTTTAGATTCATTCTCAAGCTGCATGCTTAGTAAGAGGAGGGAAAGTGTAGCTGCTGTTCATAAGATAGGGAAAAGTATAGCTAGGTTAGGGTTAGGGTATGCTTTTTTTTTATTTATTTTTTCTATGTAATGTAATTGCACTTAGTTGTCTGCCACTGCTGCCAGCTTCTGTGTCAGGCTCACAGTGCATACTGTGCCCATTTCCCCAGTCAGTGCCACCAATTACATCTGGTGTCACAATAGCTTGGATTTAAAAACAAAAAACTTTTTTCACTGTTATAGATTGAATAGCAATCAGTTGTCTGCCACTGCTGCCAGCTTCTGTGTCAGGCTCACAGTGCATACTGTTCACATTGCCACCACTTAGATCTGGTGACACAAAGCTTGGATTTAAAAAAAAAAAAACACTTTTTTCACTGTTATAGATTGAATAGCAGTCAGTTGTCTGCCACTGTTGCCAGCTTCTGTGTCAGGCTCACAGTGCATACTGTGCCCATTTCCCCAGTCAGTGCCACCAATTACATCTGGTGTCACAATAGCTTGGATTTAAAAACAAAAAACACTTTTTTCACTGTTATAGATTGAATAGCAGTCAGTGTCCTTAAAGCGGGTGTGTTACGCTAACAGCGGATACGGTGACCAGTGCCACCACTTAGATCTGGTGACACAAAGCTTGGATTTAAAAAAACAAAACACTTTTTTCACTGTTATAGATTGAATAGCAGTCAGTGTCCTTAAAGCGGGTGTGTTACGCTAACAGTGGATACGTGACCAGTGCCACCACTTAGATCTGGTGACACAAAGCTTGGATTTAAAAACAAAAAACTTTTTTCACTGTTATAGATTGAATAGCAGTCAGTGTCCTTAAAGCGGTGTGTTATGCTAACAGTGGATACGGTGACCAGTGCCACCACTTATATCTGGTGTCACAATAGCTTGGATTTAAAAACAAAAAACTTTTTTCACTGTTATAGATTGAATAGCAGTCAGTTGTCTGCCACTGCTGCCAGCTTCTGTGTCAGGCTCACAGTGCATACTGTGCCCATTGCCACCACTTAGATCTGGTTACACAAAGCTTGGATTTAAAAAAAAATAAACACTTTTTTCACTGTTATAGATTGAATAGCAGTCAGTGTCCTTAAAGGGTGTGTTACTTAACAGTGGATATGGTGACCAGTGCCACCACTTAGATCTGGTGACACAAAGCTTGTATTTAAAAAACAAAACACTTTTTTCACTGTTATAGATTGAATAGCAGCTGTCCTTAAAGGTGTGTTACGCTAACAGTGGATACGGGTGACCAGTGCCACCATACTTAGGATCTGGTAACAATGTTTGGATTTAAAAACAAAACACTTTTTTCACTGTTATAGATTGAATAGCAGTCAGTGTCCTTAAAGCGGTGTGTTACTGCTTAATAGCGGATACGGTGACCATTGCCACCACTTAGATCTGGTGACACAAAGCTTGTATTTAAAAAGAAAAAACACTTCTTTCACTGTTATAGATTGAATAGCAGTCAGTGTCCTTAAAGCGGGTGTGTTACGCTAACAGTGGATACGGTGACCATTGCCACCACTTAGATCTGGTGACACAAAGCTTGTATTTAAAAACAACAAAA
>CAKOES020000799.1:0-17634 GCA_933207985.1 Pelobates cultripes | reverse complement strand
GAGGCATTTGGGTTTGCGGGAGAGTGAAGTGATGAGGGTATCAAAGTAATTTAGAAGCTGAACTAGCATGTCATAAAAACATATTGGAGGAAGTCAGATGTAGAATAAGCATGGTGTGCCAAGGTTGTAGTTGGCGGCGCTTGCAACTTTTAAAAGTAGAAATGTTGAGTTGTAGAGGGAAGTTGCAGAGATTGGGCAGGTGAGGTTTGAGATGGGTAAAAGGAGAGTTTGGAGAATGATGGGTATGACGGAGCTCCCTGTACCCCAGGTGGGTACCTCCACCAAGCTCGCTTCCTAGCTGGAACTGGGAAACCTGAAGTGCTTGTGCCCCAGTCAACGCAGCTTGACTGGGGTCCTTCTGGAGCTCTTCCACCTGACCAAGCTCCAGCTCTCCTTCCGGGCAGGTATCGTCCCCTCTACCTAGTCCCCTCTAACTAATGGGCACAGGGTGACTGAGACATGGGAGCCTTTTAAGAACCATTGTAGGAACCCAGTGATGGTGACTACCATCACAGTGGTGAATCGCTTTAGGTCAAGATGGAGGAGGTTTCTGTGTACTGATATACTGAGGGTGGTATTATTTACCTACAGGGTATGCTGATGTCAAAGATCAGCAGATGATGGTCAGATAGGGGAAATGGAACATTGGAGAGAATAGAGAAGGTTTGGTGAAAAATAAAATCAAGAATGCGTCCTGATGAAGCTTCTTAGTTAGACCATTGTGTGAAATCAAAGAAGGAGGTTACAGAGAACAGTTGAGAGGCTTCAGGAGATGTTAGGGTTGTTGATGGAGATATTAAAGAATAAGGGAAGGAGTGCTAGAGGAGAGGAATTGGTTAGCCAGGATGAAGAGTGTATGAGAAAAGAATAGTGATTGTGGCAAACCTAGCCACTTTAAGGCTTACTGTGTAACATCAGAAGGTTGTCTGCTTTTATTGTGTGTATGAATGTATTCGTGTATTTGCAATAAAGAGTATTCGTATGCTAACGGCCGAAAGCCGCTAGCATTCATATGGTACAGTGACTTTAGACACTGTTCGTGAAACAACTAAAGTATCGAATGGGTGCCTACACACAGAGGGTCGTGTGGCTCCCATTAACCGAATGCAACATTGTAGCAATCGGTAGTTAAGTACTTTCCTGGGTGGCTGTCGTTCGGCTACCGACCACGCAGCAGTCGGCCATCTTGGATCCTTTGTTAGCCCAGCGGTGTTTGGTCGTCGAGCGCCTGGAACTAAAATTGGCTACTCGACGGCGCGAACACCGCTGGACTTCCAGGCCATTCGGGTGCACCTGTCCCTCGGCATTTTGTTCCCTAATATGTATTCGGTACTTTTAATGAGAAGGTAAAATAAAGTGTATTTCGTGCGGCGTTTGGTTATTTATGCTGGGATCTGAGCGGTACTTTCACGAAGTTTGCGCTCAGACCCCAGCTATCTACCGAACGGTCATTTAAGGGAATCACACAAATAATATTAAAGTTATGAATTTTTGTGTTAAAACCCGGTTCTACTGTACGGAGGGATAATCCACTTAACAGGATATTCTAGTGGGAGTATCCCTCACGTACAGCAGTGCATGGTGGGAGAAATGCTCTGTATATTCAGTTCCCCATGTAGTCCTCTACTGTAATACCCCTGTAAAGTGACTAAGGAAACCCTTTGCATGGGGAATCACATAAATACTGGAGCTGTGAATAAAATTGTCAGTTGACTCCCAGAACTGTGTTTCGTCCGGTTACTGGGGGATTTGGGATACTGCTACTCTTTCTTGGAGGAGAGGTTCACCCACTGGAATCTGGAGCCTTGTCGTATGTCCAGGGTGCGTAGAGGGCGGTGAATTCCCAGCCAAGCTGTAACGCTGGATGGTGTCTGATGGAGTGATTGGAGTCCTTGGTGAGCACTAGGAGCATCCGTCGGCAGAGGTACCCAACCGGGGTACAGAAAGCTCAGTTACATTCATTTAAAAAATAAATAAAATTTTGTTAACTGGTGAAAGTTCTATTTTATATTTTTCTGACTGTACTCTGTCCAGTGTGGGCTGTGCAAGTGTGTAAGTACTGTGTTTCTTAACACAATAATAATACAGCAGTCAATCCACCAAGCGCTACCACATTTTGCAACACAATCCACTATTTTTGCTAAATATAATATTGCTGGTTTACACAATGCTCAGTCATTCATGTACCTCATTTACTTTAATAGGAAAAAGAACCCTACCATCATAAATGTGCTGTAGAATCATCTCATCCAGTGGAAACTGTTGAGAAATCAACTGTACCTGCTACCATTAGCACAAATAACTTGCCCACTTCTAATGTTACCATCACTACCACCACTACTGCTACCAACAACATGAACAATACCTGTACCGGCACCTTCAACTATCTACATAAACCAACCAGTTGTTAGTGTACAGACTAGTGTTGCAACAGCTTCCACTGCCACCAGTGCAAATCCACCTACATCTTCAGCAGGTGCAAGGCAAAGGGTTGAGGGTGCTATAGTGCACCAATGAAGGGACCTTTGGGATTACTTTGAGAGCCTTGAAAAAGGCCAACTTGTAAGGTGCAAATTTCTGGAAGGAAGTGAGTAGGGGATAAGTGAAGTGTATGGATAAATATCTGCAAAGATACCTCAAGTTTGTATTACTAAGGGAAGAAGCAGAACAGGAATGTACTAGGGCAGGCAGCAGGTCCACCCAAATACAGCACTGCATTTGATTCTGCTAAGTTGTGACAACTTACCACTAGAGCTACCTCCTCTGCTACTGCTACCACCACCCTTAGGTAGAGCTCGGGGGATGCTAAGGTTAGTGTCAGAAGTAGACAGAGACAGATTGTACTGAAACAGTCACACCCAATATTATCTGGAAAATTATAACAGAAAAAAGAAATAGAAAAAACAATATATAAAAAGTTCCCTTTGCCACCGTGCTACTGCCAGTGCCAGTGACTTGGAATTTAGTGTGCTCCAGGGCCACTGCCTGTCCTTTGGAATTTACAAGCTTCTTTCCTCAGTAATATTCAGTGTGTGGCAGTTTACTGCACAAGTAAAACCTGCTTAAATCTTTTTAACTCTTTGTAAAAAATAAAGTTTTTTTAAAATGTGTAGTGTGTATCTGTGTATGTGTAGTGTGTGTGTGTCTGTATATGTGTTGTGTGTAGTTTGTGTATACTGTATGTGTGTAGTGTGTATGTCTGTGTATCTGCATGTGTGGCAGTGTGTCTGTACATCTGTATGTGTGTCAGTTTTTGATACATATACTGACACACATACAGTTGCACAAAAACACTGATAAACATGCAGATATGCAGACACACAAACACTGACACACATGCAGATACAGAAACTCAGATACAAACTGTCAGGGTACCTTTGGTGAAGCCTGGGAAGAATATTCAAGGTGGAGTTCACCTGCAGGGTTCTGGGGACAAAGTTTGGCGGCCTTCCAGCGTTGCAAGTCATTTCCGTGCCGGGCGCGATAGCACCGCCCCTTTTATGACATGAAAAAGGGGCGGCGACATAGTGACGTCATTAATCACCAAAACGTCCGAAAATTGACGTTTTCAGGGCGTGGTTATCATCCCAGACAGATCCAGTCACAATATTAAAAGGCTCCCATGAGTTAGGTTCCTTGCCCTGTTGTGGTTCTTTGGTCCCAATAGCGCGTTGTATTCTTGGTATTTTCTGGTTTTGATCTTTGGTTGTTTTGACTATTCATCTCTCTGGTATCCGTTTGACCTGGCTTGCGTATTCTTGTTCTTCCTACCTCTGGCTTCCCTGACTTCGGCTCGTCCTGTGTGTTCTATATGCTGTAGTAACCCTAGTCCGGCCATTCTAAGGTCCGGTACATTACTACTTTGCTTGCACTCTGTAGTTAGGATCCCCCCTTATCCTGACACAAACACTGACACACATGCATATACATAGACACAGTGTATAGGTAGGTGTATTGGCTGCAGTGCACACACAGACACAAGCTACATCCCCAGCATACACACACATACACTTCATCACCAGCACACCCACATAGAGACACTACCATTGCAGAAGCATATGTTTTTTTTTTGTTTTTTTAGCGGGGCGAAGGGGTAGCATTTCATACTTGGATCCAGGCAGCACACTGTCTTGGGCCATTTGGAAGGAGCTTATAAAGCACTGTTTTTTTCACATTAAAGGAAAAAGTGGAAAAACTGAAGTGGGCACTAGACAATTGACAACACACTCACCCGTCCCACCCTGAGAAGAACAGATTCCCAACACATTTAGTTTGTAGCATGAATATTTGTCTTTCAGTGCCCTATCGGCATATACCATCTGCATCTGTGGAGGTAGCTGGTATATTATTGTGTGTACTGTGGTCGTTGCTGCTGCCCAGGAGTGTATTTGTATTCACTTTTTGTATCACACAGTCTATCCCATGTGTTCCCTATTTTCTTTTTTTTTTGTAAATGTTCTTATTGAATATTTTTCAACACATAGTATTTCAACGTGGACGCACAGGTCCCCTTGTTTACTTGTAATCGCATATACACTGTAAGGTACAATCCTTTAGGTATGCGGTAGCGGCTCGCAGGTCGCATTATGAGATGTATAACATGTGCACAATGGACTCGGAGGTCCAGTGGTACAAAGGCATATATCAGCAATACTCTTTTACGTCTGATGGGTACCATGTTCATGTGTTCCCTATTAACGGTTAATAAGTATATAGGTGTGTATATAAAAAATACCCCTCTCTGTCTCATTAGAGATATATTTGCCAGAGGCTCAAGGAAGCGGGGTGAAAGGTCAGTGTAGGATCAACCTAAGGGGGTCTGCCTTTGGCAGGCGTTGGCAGGTGGGCATTCCCTCCAATGGCCATTGGAGTAGCTAAATAACCTCCATTTGTTTAAATATACATAGAGATTTAGGAGAGTGCAGGTAGCTTTTTCTTTGGTTTCAGCTGGTATATTAACATTGAAGGACCAAGTCAGACAGGGCAATAAAAAAATAAATAAATACTTATTTGAAAGACATTTGAAAAAAGGGGGTTAATCATTCTAAAAGGTTCTCTCACTTTTTTTTTTTTAAGCTTGATAATAATGCCATTTTGGTAACTGAGATTTGGCATTGCCATTAGACCAGGCAATATATTGCAGCAATAGACATGTTAATGCAGTCACAGTTCCCTTTTTTGACAGTTGTGGCTGTCCAAATAATCTTCCCAAATTATTTTATAATGCATATTATGCATATTCTGTCAACCAGTTTTTGAGAAGAACTGAAATGTTTTACCCTGGACAAGTCTACTAAATACTGGATTTTATCCAAATTGACAAAATTCCATGAATGGCAATTGTTGTTCAAAAACAAGTACTTTACATACTCCCCACACCATAATATTAGTAAGAGGGAGCCCTTAAAACTAATACCAAAAAAACAATATACTTACCATCAGATGATTAATGAGAATAGTATGATTTTCCAGTGCTACTAACAGAAAGAAAAAAAGACTTTACCTTAAATAAACGAGAAAAAGTAAACAATGCTGCAACAACAATAAAAAAAATCTTTGGCAGAATGATATCGCAAGGCTAGAAAAGCCATTCTCAGTAGAGTGCTCTTACACCTCCCTTAAACTCATATAGGGAACATATTGACCCCCCCACAGGCTTTTTTAAATCTGTATAATGTGGAAGCTGGCTTGCCGCCACATGGTTAACCCTTGCACTG
This sequence comes from Pelobates cultripes, assembly GCA_933207985.1. Lineage (NCBI taxonomy): Eukaryota > Metazoa > Chordata > Amphibia > Anura > Pelobatidae > Pelobates > Pelobates cultripes. The sequence goes on along the minus strand of CAKOES020000799.1, from coordinate 11,917 downwards.
ACAAGGGTTTTCTGTTTGCCTTTTTGCTGCTAGCTCTGCCAGTTTTTAAAGCAATCTGAATTTTAACAATCCTGGTCTGATTTCAGTTGTCCGGAACATTCAGTCCAGCTGAAATCCAGACCATATACAGGCTCTTTCATACTTTGTAGTCTGTTTTGCAAAATCTGAACATTTTTAACCCCTTAACCCCTTAAGGGCCAAACTTCTGGAATAAAAGGGAATTATGATATGTTACACATATCATGTGTCCTTAAGGGGTTAAGAACACATGACATGTGTGACATGTCATGATTCCCTTTTCTTCCAGAAGTTTGGTCCTTAAGGGGTTAAACAGCATCAGATTTGAATTCTAAATTGCCCCGTATGCAGCTGAAAGGTTATGCCCCATTCGGTGAATTGGCATTTTGGAGCTTGGTGAATTACCCCATAAAAGTTACACTTCAGCCTTCAATTGTGAAGTACAGCATTGTCTTCTTAAATGACTCATCCATTTAACTCTTTAATTGTGTGAAAGGATTTGTACAAGCTTTTTCCTGTAACTCCCTGCATTTGATTGACTAATCCTTCAGCATTGTTAAAAGAAGACATTATGTGTTAATTATGCCACATCTACATGTTTATTCTGTCAGTATATACAATTACACTTTTAGTCCTAGAAACAACAATCCTATTTTCACTTTTTTTTTACAGACACGAAACATATTCAAGAACAATGTTTCCATTATACATGAAGTAAAATGCTAATTTGACAGTTTTGTGGATTTATTTATCATAAGGTGAATTAATTGCCTCCTAGGCATAAAGGGTACATGTTTAAAAGATTCTTAAATAGACAGGATCTCACAGTTAAATCAAAAGTCCTTCTTGGATGCTTTGGAATCCTTAAAGGTACATGATTAAAGCCCTCAACAGATCAAAGTACCACAAAAATATATATGCGCATACTGGTGAAATTTGCAATACAAATATAAATACTCATGCATATTTCTGACACTGTAAAAGGTGATTTGTTGCTGCACAGCTATGAAAAACTTTTTCTGCAGATGCAGTTAAAAGATATTCTATATCTGTGTAAAAGGCTGCAAAATCTCCAGTACACCAACAGGTTTTATTATCCTTGCCTAAAATGTATTACCCAGAAATAGTACCCTCGTCAAGAAGGAAAAATAATAATAATGTCACTGGGTCTTGGAGAGGACTACTTGCCAGCCTTTTGCCTTGCGATTATGGCCCCTGTATTAGACTTTGGTTCAGGACTCTGGAAAGAATTTGGTGTGTGCCTTTTCCCTGCAATGGTTCAGTGAATGGGGCTTTCCGAGTGGATTGTGATAATGGTGTTCGTTTAAATCCTCAGACTTGTTCTACCCTTCATGACGTTTCGGCTCATGTTTGGGGGATTGGAGAACTACCTACACTCTGGGGATTGCTATAATCACTATACTCCCCAGAGTATAATCGCTAAGCTCTTGTAAGAGCTGTTACTGTTCCTGCTCTCTGGAGATCTTCCTACTGGAAGCTGGATCCTGTTCTTGGGTCCAGAGTGGGTTGAAGACGGCGAGATCCCACCAAGCAGCGGCGGTTCGTGGGGTCTGCGGTGGTTATGGTGTCTAGTGGAGTGCTTGGAGCCCTCGGAAAGCACTAGGAGTATCCGTCGGCGGAGGTACCAAACCGGGGTACAGGAATCTCTGTTACAAATAAGAATAATAGTGGCCAGTTGTAGCATGAAATCTCTCAATTTTCAAAGATTATTGCATTAATCCGTTTCCAGATAAGCCGCCATATTCTCTGGTCCAATTAGACCTAAGATTAATGGGCTTGTATCGAGCCAAAACACTGAAAAAGTAGTAAAATGGGGAGAGAATCGCCAAAGTGTTGACTTGTTCAAATGAAAGATAAGAGGTAGATGTCGACAGTATGGGAAGATTAATATAGGATAGTACAGGATGGAGAAGTGCTCACCAATTGGTATGTTTAAGGCATAGCAAAAAAGTGGCATAAGAATATAGAGGAATATACGATAAATTGTTCTAAACAGTAGCCTGAAAATACAGGGCTACCGGGCAGTCAAACAATCAAGCATTTAGATATATTTTATATATATAATGCGCTTTAAATATAAAGTGCCATCAACACTGTTACAACAAAAAGTATCTAAATCGCTCTTATCTCAAACAATTCCTTGGTATCTAATCTCCTCCTCCACAAGGCTTGTGTATATGACTATTCCCCAAGATACTGTCGGTTTGATGACTGGTAAATCAGCTGCGCTGTCCCTATAGCATCTTCATGGGTACTGGTTGGGCTAGGTGTCCCTGCAGCTATAGCTCAATTGATCATGTCTGCCTAAGTACACCTAAATTATAAAGTACCATCAAGACTACTGCACCAAAGGATCTAAAACGCTCTTAACTCCTCCACCTCATCTCCTCCACACCTCCTCCACACGGGTTGCATATATAACAATTCACTCAGCACCTTAATGGGGTCCCGCTAGACTAACTGTGCCTGCAGCTATGACTAGTCGATCTCGTTTACCTCTTCAGATAGCCTCTTATCTGATCATTTGACCCCCTCTTCCTTGTTACAAAGTAATAAACCAAAATCAAGGTGAAATTAAACAAATAAGTGCATAGTGCTAAGTGAATAAAAATAAAGAATCTTGACACATGGTGCTGTGAAAGCACCTTTGTCAGGGGAGAAACTTTCACACTGAAAGTCTCCAGTATATAAAGGTCCCACCTTCAAATCAACTGCAGCCTCTCAGATATGAGTAATCAATTCCGCCTTCGAGGAATCCTATCAACGCTCCCTGTCAATGTCATCGCTAAAAAGCGAATCTTAAGCACATCTTTTCTAGTTACATTGTATCAGAATGGAAAGAACAAGTATAATGCATTCTGTAAGGGGTAAATCAAAATATTTTGATATTAAGACTATATTAAGGTTCAGTATGAGAAACAGTTTTGCTCAATTGCATTCCCATTGTTTATTTTGTAATTTGTATAAGCACAACTGAGTAATTTTTAATCAATGAAACCTAAATATTGAGTAGAATGTTTCTATTCTTGTGTACCATCAATAAAGAAATATTGTTTTTGTCATGTGGTATTATTAGAATGCTTGATTAACCCCTTAAGGACAGAGCTTCTGTTACCGGGAAACTGACGGAGGCCAAGCACAGAGAGATGGACACAGGTTTCTTCAGGAAGGAAGAGATCTTTATTCGATTCACCGACCGGGACTCAGAGGGACTTATGTCACCAAAAACAGCAAAGATCTGAGTACTGAATACATAGAGTACATTCCTTATATAGCACTGTAGCTCTTCCCATAATTAGCTACGCCCACACATACCCTTAACCTAATCAATGAATGGAGTCTAAACTCATCCATCCGGTCTAACCACGTGGCTCATCTGAAACAAAGGAGAGGAACACGTAATTCCAGTTCCTGCATTCCTGCACATGCTCAGTACAGTGATGACAGTATCTTAGCTACGTGTAACTAACTAACTGATACTACAAACACATGTACCTACATATGCCTTGTGGCAATCTTGGCCTGCTAAACTGGAATTCCATCACATTCCCCCCTTTGATGCTTCTGATTTAAAATAATTCCAGATGCATCACCAATCATAGTTTGCTTACACCTCAAGTTGCCATAAACCAGACTAGACTTTGCGATCCTCTAAAGATACGAACCCCTCAACATTCCTCTTCCTGCATGTATTCTCCTTGATCTAGAGCTTCATACCTGCAAACAGCCATTACCTGTGCTGCGGCCTTTCTTTCTGCTATACTTTCTATAATGCTCTGCATAGACCTAATTACCAAAGGAATCAGACATGGCAGAAGGAGACACAACATCAAAATCAGTATGACTCCACCTACCAATGCCTTGATTCCTCCAAACTGCTCATGCCAACTACCAAACCAACTACTCGGATTATACCCTTTCCATACCTGAGTAGGTACATGTGCTAGCTTAACCATATGGCTAGTAAGCTCAGCTATTGCTTGCCCTTCATCATCTATTTGAAGACAACAATTGCTTAGATTAAACTTCCCACATACACCTCCCTCTACTGCCAATAGGTAATCCAAAAATAATCTATTCTGGTAGATGGCTGTCCTCATCCTAGTGTTATGCTTCGCTAGGAGATTGAGCGCTTGTGATGTTTCATTGGTAACTATCTCAACTACCGCTTGCAATCTTATAATACGATTAAGCATATATATTGGGGTTCTGTATCCATAAGTACCATCCTCTGCCCACGTAGCTGGCCCATAATAATCTATAATACGCTGGGGAGGCCACTCATCATCTTCCCAGGTACCTATCTCTAGGGGTGCCCCTTTCTTCCTATGATTTACATCATATACTTTAACTCCCAAAGTCTCTCCTGTTTCAATTGGCAACAAGAAGAAGGATGGTTTGAGCATACCCAATACACATGGGGCTTTCCAACTAGATGTAGCAGATAGGTCAAACCATACATCCTTTAAATTGGTATAATTTGCAAACGGATTAGACGGTTCTGAGACATTTGAAGCTGACCACCAAATAGTATCCTTTGTATCGTCATTATAGGCTTTCTGCCCTAAACAAGTCAATTCTCCTACAGATGTATTAAACATTATTCCTTTCCTTGCTATACAAACATAACCTATAATGGAGGTCTTTAATCGCCACTCAGATTTACCTCTAACACTCACTTGATAATCAGATTGAGAAGATATTAGTTGTTCAACTGTCTCAGAACCAGAATACATTACCTCCTTTGCTTCCCAAGGCCATTGGTCTCCCATATTAGTACCTCCACACACATAGCAGTTGGTTACATTAAGACTACCAGCAATGCTCTCAGCTAGGTCTATGAATAAGTTTTTGGCATTATGGGGAACCTTATCTTCCACACTCATCTCCTCATAAAAAGAATGGAAAACCTGATGAGTCTGGGGGGCCACTGTATCTGTCTCTATTCCTATGTATAATATCGTCCCAGGATCCAAACCTGTTCCATATATTTGGAACCCAAATAGATTCCCAAACTTATCTATAAATAGCTCTGGGTCCTTGATAAGTATATGGACTGGGTTACACCCCATAGACTTACAATATGGCTTGGTAGGCAATCTAGTGATAATCATATCCTTATCTACTGTCTGTCCCCAGGTTGCCCATCCCACACAGGACCAATACGGACAATAATTGTAGTCTTTATTTAGGCAGTTTGGATCTATATACTTATGCTTATTACTAGGACAAATATACTTATCATTAGAGCCATACGTTCTTTCCCATTTAAGACCACCACATACATTCCATGGCTTCCTACTACCTGATATTGCCTTACATGCATCAAATGGCAATACACCTGGATAATGTACGCTTTCTAGTACAGTCTTATTTATCAGGTTCCCCTGTGCGTTCTCATTCCGAATAGCCAACCAAATTGTACGGGGCTGATACTCAGGATTAAAACACCTAGGTTCTCCTGCTCCTATATGGCATACACTATAATCTGTACCTAGGTATCTACACTTTGATACATGTCCTGTGCACTCATATTGCGAATGCCAAATAAGGGTCTGGGAAATACGATTGCCTGTTTTCGTAGTCTTAATGCAAACCTCGCAGCCTGGTGTGTCGGTACCTCTACCTTCCTGAATAATTAAAAACACACATATATACACATCAAACACATTACTCCTGACATCTTCTTCCTAATTCTTCGACCGTGCGACGGCACCTCAGCTTCCAGGCGTGTGAGGGCTGCAGGGAATGGAGTCCTTCTGATCCTCACTGTTCTTCACAGAGGATTCCTCTGGCTTAAACGTTGGTAGGTGGTCAGGCTTTATTGTGGCCGTCAAAACACCTACTTGTAGATCTTTGTTGATGTTCCCTTGTAACAATACTCTTCGCAAAAACCACCTTTAATCTAACTGGGTCACTCGCTTCAACCGGATCTTGCAGGGATTCTCAGGATCTTGAGTAGCTTGCCAAGAATCTGCTGCTGGTTTAACCCTGGAGTGATGAATCCACGGAGTCACCTCTGCCACCTTTATAGCTGTTGGAGTAGACAAAAGAACAGCATAAGGACCCCTCCACTTTGGCCCCAACGGTACACTGTTCCACTCCTTTATCCAAACTTGGTCTCCTGGATGGTAAGAATGGACAGGTGGATAAATATTTACAGGTAACCTATCTTGTACCCATTTCTGTACCTCCTCCATAGTTTTACCCAACTCTACAACCTGCCGCTGGGTAATTCCTTCTCCCAACTGACTCAAGTCCCCCCTTAAGTTACTAAGTATGGGAGGTGGACGCCCATACATAATTTCAAAGGGTGATAGACCTAACTTTCTGGTAGGTGTACTACGAATGCGCAACAGAGCTATTGGCAAAAGAACATTCCACTTGAGTTGGGTTTCTTGACACATTTTTGCCAACTGGGTCTTAATGGTTCTGTTCATCCTTTCCACTTTCCCAGAACTCTGAGGCCTATATGCTGTATGAAGTTTCCACTTAATACCAAGCATATGAGTCAGTTGTTGTAGGCACTGGTGGACAAAAGCTGGACCATTATCTGATCCTATAGAACACGGTACTCCATATCGGGGTATTATTTCTCGCAATAGAAATCGCACAACTTCTCCTGCTTTCTCTGTACGAGTTGGACAAGCCTCTATCCATCCTGAGTAGGTACACACAGCTACTAGTAGGTAACGATGTCCGCCGGATTTGGGCATTACCGTGTAGTCTATTTGGAGATCGGACATAGGAAGCCCTCCCATGTACTGGACTCTCGGTGGTTTCACTGGACCTTGCCTTGTGTTGTTCTTGGCACATGACACGCATCTTCGAACAAGGGCTTGAGTCAAGTTGGAAAATCTTGGTATGTAGAAATGATTCCTAAGAGATTCTTCCATACTCTCTTCCAGAATGCGTCCCATTATGATAATTCTGGACAATTTCTACAGCTAGCGATGCTGGAATAACTATTCTTCCATCTTCTAACTGATACCAATTATTCTCCAAATATTTCCCAGCTTCAGTCTTTAACCACTCTACTTCTTGAGCTGTATAAACTGGAGTCCACTGGGACAGAGGGGTCGGTTTAAGAGCTGCTACACACTCCACATATTCTTTTTGTCCGGATTCAGCGGCACGCTTCGCTGCACTATCTGCCATCCGATTTCCTTTCACCACATCACCATCACCTTTCAGATGTGCTCGACAATGTATGATACCAACTTCCTTCGGCTCCCATACAGCTTCCAATAGTTGTAATATCTCAGCTGCGTACTTGATTTCTTTTCCTTCTGAGGTCAGTAATCCTCTTTCTTTATACAAAGCTCCATGGGCATGAGTGGTTAAAAATAACACTCATGCCCATGTGTAGATATTTACTTTCAACCCTTCAGCCAATTGCAAAGCCCGTGTAAATGCGATTAATTCTGCCTTCTGTGCTGATGTTCCTTTTGACAATGGCCGCGCTTCTATCACCTTGTCTATAGTTGTCACTGCATATCCGGCATAGCGAATCCCTTCTTACACGTAACTACTGCCGTCCGTGTAATACTGAACATCAGGGTTCTGGCTGGGAAAATCATGAAGGTCCGGTCTACTTGAGAACACTTCATCCATTACCTCCAGGCAATCATGTCAACTCTCAGTAGGTTGCGGCAAGAGGGTAGCTGGGTTCAAGGTATTAACAGTCTCAAGATGCACTCTCGGGTTCTCGCATAACATGGCTTGATACTTAGTCATGTGGCTATTGCTAAACCAATGATTACCTTTATAGTCTAGCAACGTCTGTACTGTGTGCGGGACTCGCACATAGAGTTCCTGACCCAGAGTGAGCTTGTCAGCTTCTGCTACCAACAGGGCGGCGGCAGCTACGGCCCTTAGACAAGGAGGAAGACCACTGGCTACTGCATCCAGTTGTTTGGACATATACGCAACAGGTCGTTGCCATGATCCCAGATACTGTGTCAGTACTCCCACAGCCATCCTTCTTTGCTCGTGTACATATAAGTAGAATGGACGTGTATGATCAGGTAGACCTAATGCGGGGGCGCTCATCAATGCCTTCTTAACATCCTCAAATGCCTTCTGCTGTTCGATGGTCCACAGGAAGGAATCATGTTCTGTGCCTTTAATAGCGGCATAGAGGGGTTTCGCCAGTATCGCATAACTGGGAATCCATATCCTACAGAAGCCTGCTGCCCCTAAGAATTCTTGCACTTGTCTTCTCTTCTTAGGTGTTGGTATTTGGCATACAGCCTCTTTTCTTTCAGGCCCCATTATCCTTTGACCTTCAGACATATGGAATTCCAGATACTTGACAGTTGGCTGACAACTGAGCTTTCTTCCTGGACACCTTGTATCCTGCCTTCCAAAGAACGTGCAGTAAATCATAAGTTGCTTGCTGGCATATCTCTTTAGTAACTTCCGCTATCAACAAATCATCCACGTATTGTAGTAGTACACATTCTCCTGGGATGGACTTGAAATCTAATAAGTCCTGACTTAATGCTGATCCAAATAGGGTAGGTGCATTTTTAAACCCTTGGGGCAATCTTGTCCAGGTCATCTGATGTTTCTAGCCCGTTACAGCATCTTCCCATTGGAATGCAAAGATACACTGGCTTTCTGTAGCAATTCGTAGGCAAAAGAAGGCATCTTTAAGTTCCAAGATAGTGATGTCGCGAACCCGAAATTTTCGGTTCGCGAACGGCGAACGCGAACTTCCGCAAATGTTCGCGAACCGGCGAACCGCCCGAAACGCCATTGACTTCAATGGGGAGGCGAATTTTAAAACACACAGGGACTCTTTCTGGCCACAATAGGGATGGAAAAGTTGTTTCAAGGGGACTAACACCTGGACTGTGGCATGCCGGAGGGGGATCCATGGCAAAACTCCCATGGAAAATTACACAGTTGATACAGAGTCTGGTTTTAATCCATAAAGGGCAGAAATCACCTAACATTCCTAAATCACAATCAATATGGATTGACACCTGACATATGACATGTTGACACCTTGACATATGGATTGACACCTGTCCTCAGAGCCCCTGATGCACACGGACACAGAGCAGAATAGAGACTGGTCCCCCTACATAGGGTCACTTGGCAGATATGGATTGACACCTGTCCTAAGGATCCCTGATACACACTGACACAGAGCAGAATAGGGACTGTTCCCCCTACATCGGGTCACTTGGCGGATATGGATTGACACCTTGTTACAAACTGCTATTTGTAACGGGCCCTTTAAATGGCAAATTGCCCTGTTTCCCTGGGTTGTGGAGAAGCCTCTTTGCCAGCCTCCTCCCGCATGACTATGGCCCTGGGAGATTGTGAAAATGTATGCACTTTTATTTGGTGTGTATGGCCCTTTAAGACTGTCGGTGGGCATATTGGGGCTTATGGACTCTTTGTGTGACTGGTGCTGGCCCTTTAAACACCTTTTTTGGGACATCAGGAAGATTGGGACACTGCCCCTTTAAGGCCGTGTCCCCAGACTTGTTGGGGACACTGCCCCTTTAAGACGGTGTCCCCTGTGTCCCCAGACCTGGTGCAAACCTTTGTGCCTGCCTGGCTAATTCCCACTTGGTTCAGTAAATGGAATATTAGTTGCAGAGACTAAGTCCCATTCGCCATGGGACTTAGTCGTTTTTTCAGCCGTTTTTTTCAGCCTTATTTCAGCTGCAGAGACTAAGTCCCATTCGGCGATGGGACTTAGTCTTTTTTTCAGCCGTTTTTTTCAGCCTTATTTCAGCTGCAGAGACTAAGTCCCATTCGCGATGGGACTTAGTCGTTTTTTCAGCCTGAAATAGACCGACCTCACAGCCCAAATCTATGGAACTGTTTTGGGCAGGAAATGTGCTTGCAGTCGGTCATAAAGGGACCTCCAGCTAACTTTTTAACCCCTGGATGGATTTGGCTGATTTTTGGTTATGTTTATGTTTTAAGTGTGCTGATTCCAAATATGTAATTATGAAGATGGATGTGTAGTTTTAAAGTTACAGGGTATGGCTAAAAACTGTATTTTTACTGCCTGTGTTTAATTATGTTAATCTCTTCCCAAACGTCATTTCGTTCAAAGTGGAGAGAATGTTAAAAAAATATATTTTTGTTCGGAGTGTGAGAATGCTTTTCAGCCGCTTCTAATCTTAAGCATCATTTGAGGAGCCATACAGGAGAGAAACCTTATTAGTGGTGTGTTTAGTATTGTTCTGATCAGTTTAATACCTTCCGCGCCTCCTATCAGTGGACGTGTATATGGCAGCCATTTTAGGAACCGTACACCTGGGACCCGAGCAAGGTCACCTCGTTCAACAGGCGACAACATTTGTCCCTGGAAAACTATCCTGACATTCTGTACAATTTGTATGGATATGGCAGTGATTTCTGTAACAGGGAGATGGAAGAAGATGCTTGGTCGGTCCTCTTAATTCAAATTTGGGGCACTGCGCGGTCAAGCTAATGTGCCACCAGATAGGAGTGGTGTGTTTAGTATTGTTCTGATCAGTTTAATACCTTCCGCGTCTCCTATCAGTGGTCGTGTACACGGCATTGATTTTTGTAACAGGGAGATGGAAGAAGAGGCTTGGTCGGTCCTCTTACTGCAAATTGGGGGCACTGCGCTGTCAAGCTTACGTGTGCATACCAGATAGGGAGGTGTGTTTAGTATTGTTCTGATCAGTTTAATACCTTCCGCGTCTCCTATCAGTGGTCGTGTACACGGCATTGATTTTTGTAACAGGAGATGGAAGAAGAGGCTTGGTCGGTCCTCTTACTGCAAATTTGGGGCACTGCGCGGTCAAGCTAATGTGACACCAGATAGGAGTGGAGGGTTTGGTACTATTTTTATCAGTTTAATACCTGTGTGAGAAATGCTTTTCAGCCGCTTCTAATCTTAAGCATCATTTGAGGAGCCATACAGGAGAGAAACCTTATTAGTGGTGTGTTTAGTATTGTTCTGATCAGTTAATACCTTCCGCGTCTCCTATCAGTGGACGTGTATATGGCAGCCATTTTAGGAACCGTACACCTGGGACCCGAGCAAGGTCACCTCGTTCAACAGGCGACAACATTTGTCCCTGGAAAACTATCCTTGACATTCTGTACAATTTGTATGGATATGGCAGTGATTTCTGTAACAGGGAGATGGAAGAAGATGCTTGGTCGGTCCTCTTAATTCAAATTTGGGGCACTGCGCGGTCAAGCCAATGTGCCACCAGATAGGAGTGGTGTGTTTAGTATTGTTCTGATCAGTTTAATACCTTCCGCGTCTCCTATCAGTGGACGTGTACACGCATTGATTTTTGTAACAGGGAGATGGAAGAAGAGGCTTGGTCGGTCCTCTTACTGCAAATTTGGGGCACTGCGCGGTCAAGCTAATGTGACACCAGATAGGAGTGGTGTGTTTAGTACTATTTTTATCAGTTTAATACCTTCCGCGTCTCCTATCAGTGGACGTGTACACGGCATTGATTTTTGTAACAGAGAGATGGAAGAAGAGGCTTGGTCGGTCCTCTTACTGCAAATTTGGGGCACTGCGCGGTCAAGCTAATGTGACACCAGATAGGAGAGGAGTGTTTAGTACTATTTTTATCAGTTTAATACCTGTGTGAGAAATGCTTTTCAGCCGCTTCTAATCTTAAGCATCATTTGAGGAGCCATACAGGAGAGAAACCTTATTAGTGGTGTGTGTAGTATTGTTCTGATCAGTTTAATACCTTCCGCGTCTCCTATCAGTGGACGTGTATATGGCAGCCATTTTAGGAACCGTACACCTGGGACCCGAGCAAGGTCACCTCGTTCAACAGGCGACAACATTTGTCCCTGAAAAACTATCCTGGACATTCTGTACAATTTGTATGGATATGGCAGTGATTTC
>CAKOES020000798.1:0-17661 GCA_933207985.1 Pelobates cultripes | reverse complement strand
ACTGGATTAACCCATTTATAAACATAGCAGTTTCTCTGAAACTGCTATGTTTATAAAAAAAAAAAATGGGTTAACCCTAGCTGGACCTGTTACCCATTAAGCTGAAGTGGTGTGGGTGCCTAGAGTGGTCCATTAAATATTAAGAATTGTGTGTTAACTTGGATGTATGAATACTAGAAAATTAAAATACTGGTTATTTTTTAGTTGCATAAACAAGTGAATATGTATGTGGATCAAAATCTGAACGGTGATTCTGTATAAACGGTTTGGGAGCAAAGTTCTGAAAGTGACGCAGTCAGCAGTTACATTTGCTTGTTTTACTTGGTAATTGCTCAGTTTTTAGCATTTTGTCTTAGGGTTGTTCTCTATAAGTCTGTTAAGTCAAAAAAATCTCTCTATATCTATATCTCTATCTATCTCTCAAAAGAGTATCATATGTGGTTTCCCTTACATTTTGACTTGAAAACTCAGAAATAACCAGTATTTTAATTTTCTAGTATTCATACATCCAGGTTAACACACAATTCTTAATATAATATTCAATGTTGAAAGATTTAGTTTTTTTTTTTTTAAAAAACACCTAATCTAGGCAAAAATAATGGGGGTTTAGTTACATTATATGATCATACATTGCAAAAGCCTGCCACAACATCAATGTACCCCATCTTTGGCAGGATGGATATATATATATATATATATATATATATATATATATATATATATATATATATATATATATATATATATATATATATATATATATATATATATCTTTCTCTTTTCTCTCTTTTCTCTCTTTTCTCTCTTTTCTCTCTTTTCTCTCTTTTCTCTCTTTTCTCTCTTTTCTCTCTTTTCTCTCTTTTCTCTCTTTTCTCTCTTTTCTCTCTTTTCTCTCTTTTCTCTCTTTTCTCTCTTTTCTCTCATATATACCTCTCTTTTCTCTTTTCTCTCTTTCTCTCTTTCTCTCTTTTCTCTCTTTTCTCTCTTTTCTCTCTTTTCTCTCTTTTCTCTCTTTTCTCTCTTTTCTCTCTTTTCTCTCTTTTCTCTCTTTTCTCTCTTTTCTCTCTTTTCTCTCTTTTCTCTCTCTTTTCTCTCTTTTCTCTCTTTTCTCTCTTTTCTCTCTCTTTTCTCTCTCTTTTCTCTCTCTTTTCTCTCTCTTTTCTCTCTCTTTTCTCTCTCTTTTCTCTCTCTTTTCTCTCTCTTTTCTCTTTTCTCTTTTCTCTTTTCTCTTTTCTCTTTTCTCTTTTCTCTTTTCTCTTTTCTCTTTTCTCTTTTCTCTTTTCTCTTTTCTCTTTTCTCTTTTCTCTTTTCTCTTTTCTCTTTTCTCTTTTCTCTTTTCTCTTTTCTCTTTTCTCTTTCTCTTCTTTTTTTTTTTACTCTCTCACTCTTTTATGTGGCTGAAGTATGTCTCTCTTTTGTACTGCTGACTAACAGGGAAGTGAAATACTTTCGAGTGTAATTTTCAGCCGGTGTTGGGAGACATGTTCTTTGCGTCACAAGGTGTAGGCTTCGCTACGCTTGTTGGGAAGCTACAGGTGGGAGCGCCAGCGCTTCTCCTGCCAGCTTCAGGGGCTGCGCTCGGGGCGGTGCGGCGTTCAGCTGCGGGACGCATTTCGCCGCGACGCGGTGCCGCTGAGGCTCTGGCCAGAGCGCCGGGCGTTGCAGGCGGGGGGGTTGATTGCGGTACCCCCACTCGCTGGTACCTGGGTGGACCGCCTCTCGTGCCTCTCTTGTATGCTAATGCCGCCGGGCTTGTAATGAGCCCGGCGGTCCTGGTCTGTATTGTGGCAATGTAAATTGCCACAATACAGACATTGACTCGAGTATAAGCCGAGTTGGGGTTTTACAGCACAAAAAATGTGCCGAAAAACTCGGCTTATACTCTAGTATATGGTGTGCAAAATATGTGTCTACTTTAAGAAATGGTAGGCCTTTGTGGGGTAGTTTGAATTTAAACCCTGCTAAGATGCTTGGAAATTGCACATAGGCCCAGCGACAAAATTCAAAGTTTGGTAAAAACTGATATGGCTTGGTCTCCTATATGGTACTGTAGCTTCACGAAACAGTGCCAAAGACATTCATTGGGGGTGTCCTTTTACTCAGAAGACTTAGCCGAACATAATTTGGGGGGTTTGAACTTAGTGGCACATGTGAAATATACAAAATGCCCAGCAAAAATGCAATCCATGTGTAAAAAACGCACAAAATTATTTTTTACCACATACTTTGGCATATATTGGTGAAAAAATGGGGGCATGTTAAGGCACAATATGCACCTTATGAGATACCCTGGAGTGTCTACTTTTACAAATGGTAGGCCTTTGTGGGCTTTTTTGAACAGTCAAACTGTTATAATATCCCAAATGGAAGCATAGGCTCATTAAATCCGTCTCTCAAAATTCTACTGTGAATACTGAAAAGGACAGGTCTCCTATATGGAACTGTAACTTCACAAAATAGTGCCAAAGACATACAATGGGGGTGTCATTTTACTCAGCAAATGTAACTGAACACAAAATAAAACTTTGTACAGGAATAGCACACGCCAACTTTACAAAATATACACGAGAATTTCTTTGTTATAAGTTTGTGTGCCAAAAATAAAAAAAAAACACAATTTTACTCCAATATTTAGCAGAGGTTGGCGGTGAAATGGCTACGTAGAAAGTGTCAAAACAACCTTAGGTAAATAGCCCGTGATGTCTACTTTATATAAATATATACTTTTGTGTGGCAATTTTGTTTATTTTACTCCTTGTGCTTTGTGACCTGTAACTACCAAAAAAAAACTTAAATTCCCAGACACATTATATATTCTGTAACTCAGAACAACTAAATGAATTTATTTTTAATTATTTTCCTTAACCTATACTAATTATGCACACATTAATTTTGCAAAAACTGTAAAAAAAAAACAACACATTTTCATTTTTTTTGCATTTTTCTGTATTTTTTTTTTATAATAAATAAGCATTTTTATATATATGTGTTACATCAACTTAAAGCCCTTTCTGTCCTTTAAAAAAACGATATATAATATGTGTCGGTGCAATAAATTAGTAAAATGCAAATTGCAGTTGAACGCAAACAGCAATAAATAAAAAAAAAATGCTGTTGTCATTAAGTGAAAGACAAGCTTCTGAAGCTCTGTCCTTAAGGAGTTAAAAAATAAATAAATCCCCCCTCCCCAAGTCTTACCTTCTTGGTGGTCCACAAATCCTCTTCTGAAGATGCCTCACCGCCCCAGACATGCTGCCTATTCCTCTGCTCAGGGCAGCTCCGCACAGCTCACACTGCACTGTGACTGATGTCATTTCCTGCAGAAAAAATCTGCACGGAGTTGCCCTGATCAGTGTTACAAGCAGCTAAGTGTGGCTGTGTTCCCTGAGACAGACATACTGAGGAGCAGCCTGGAAACGACTAATTTCTCTTCGAGAGCCACGGGGAGCCTCTCTTTGTTTTTCGGCAGAAACTCCCAACAATTGATTGGCCGAAAGGACATTTACTCTGGTCTATTCTTGGCATGGATTTGGCTAGTGGCCAGTCATTTTTTTACCCCGTTGGCAATTATTCCAATCTCTACAGACGCGGGCGCTATTTTTCCAACTTCGGCTCTCGGACCAGAGCTATCCGGGGATGTATGATGTTCCTGCTTGTTTTTCCATGTTTTGGGGGGTATTTTCATATTATGTCCTCTGTATCCGGGAGATATGATTGTCCGAAAAATATTTAACCGTGTGACCCCAAGCAACAGCAGTGAAAGCAATAGGGTATAATTTGAAAAGTGCGAAATTCTGTGAAAATGCTTTCAGCTCTGTGGCTTCCAAAGGCCAACTGCCTCATGGCCAATCATCACTATAAATAGCTGCAAAGCCTGTTGAGGCTGCAACATCTGTCCAGATAATAGGTCAGTTATCAGATATTGAAAGGAGAAACATATGTTTTCTGTTTCATAGGCATTGGAACTTCAGCCACATGAGCAAGTCAGCTTTTGCATTTGAATAAAATTTTTGTAGTTATCGTTAGTAGGAAGAAAGGGTAAAAACAGAGATAAATGATCTGCCCTGAGGGAAAATCCTCAGGGCAGCGATTTTAGTTCTTTGAGACGACATGAACCTAGCTGTAGGTATTGGTCTATGTATGTTAAAATAGGTCAATCTTGTGTCTGGGGAGGCTGGATTCCTTTGCTATGGAGTCTAGCTGGATTCCCCAAAAAATTATTATAGTGTCTGGGCCTTCTGTCTTTGCTGGGTATACAGGGACACCTAGATAGTCAAATAGCCGTATGGTGTCCTGAATTCCTCTTATTGGTGAGGAAGTCATCCAAGTAGTGTATGACTGAGGGACATCTACATGTGTTAAGCAGTAACCAGCACAATATTTCGGCAAAAATATTAAAAGATTGGGACTGCTTCTTGAACTAACTGTAAGACGGGAGAAAAATAATATTGGTCTCTAAACTTAACGCCATGTAGATGCCAGAGTGATGGTTGTATAGGAAGAAGTTTGAATGTGTTGAATATGTCTCAGTAGAAAATGTGATGTAATTAAAACTTCACTTTTAATTCATTCATATTAAAATGAAAAACCTATCAAAAACGAACACATCGTCTAAAAAAAAGGTATAAAAATCTCCCGTGATCTTCCCACACATTAAAAGAGAAGAAAAGGGAAGAAGAAAAAGAAATAGTAAACTATATAGTAAACTATACTTTATATACTGTTCATACTTAGAACAATATATAATTTGTATCAATAAGGTATTGCATAGTTACATAGCTGAAAAGAGATTTGCGCCCATCAAGTTCCGCCTTCCTCACATATGTTTTTGCTGTTGATCCAAAAGAAGTAAAAAAAAAAAAAAGTCTAAAGCGCTTCCAATTTTATAACAAACTAGGAAAAAATTCCTTCTTTATCCCAAAATGGCAGTCAGATATCTCCTTGGTTCAAGCAGCTATTACCCCACTAATTAGAAATTATATCCCTGTATGTTATGTTTTTGAAGTATTTATCCAATTGCTGTTCAGACATCTGTATAGACTCTTATTAAACCACCTTTTCAGGCAGATAATTTCACATCCTTATAGTGCTTACTGTAAAAAAACCTTTTCTTTGCCTTATATTAAATCTCTTTTCTTCCAGCCTAAATGCGTGACCTTGTTTCCTATGTATAGCCCTGTTTATGAATAGATTTCCAGATAATGGCTTGTACTAGCCCCAAATATATTTGTATAATGTTATAATATTCCCTCTGAGGCGCCGTTTTTCCAAACTAAAGAGATTTAAATGTTTTAACTTTTCTTCGTAACTAAAAGGCTCCATTCCTTTTATCAATTTTGTAGCTCGTCTCTGCACTTCTTGCCCACAATTGCACAGAATATTCAAGGTGTGGTCTTACCAGCGATTTATAAAGAGGCAAAATTATATTTTCATCCTGAGAATTATTGCCCCTATTTACACATGACAAAACCTTACTGGCCTTAGCAACTGCAGATTGACATTGCATATTGCTGCCTAATTTGTTGTCTATAAAAATTCCCCAAGTCCTTCTCATGTGTTGTTATCCCTAATTCACTACCATTTAGGGTGTAAGTTGCTTGTGCATTCTTGACCCAAAAGTGCATAACTTTTTTGCATTTCTCTACATTAAATTTCATCTGCCATTTTAGTGCCCAGTCACCCAATCTATCTAAATCCCTCTGCAGCAAAGCAATATCCTACTCACATTTTATTAGTTTACAAAGTTTTGTGTCATCTGCAAACACTAAAACATGGCTTTCAATGCCTATTTCAAGATCATTTATAAATATGTTAAATAGAAGCAGTCCCAAAACAGAACCCTGAGGAACACCCAGTCCCATCACATCACCCCCTCCCTCTCCACATCACCCCCATCAAATCACCCCCTCTCACAATCACCCCCCTCTCCCAATCACCCCCTCCCTCTCACCCTGTGATCTCCCCTGCTGGCCTAGGCCCATGGTCATCACGGCCCACCGGGCATTTGATGGCCAGTCTGGGCCTGGCAGCTAATAATTAATTATAGTGTTACTAAATATCTCTATTTTTAGTACTATTTGCGTTTTTTTGTTTATACTTTTTATTCTATATATTTGCATTTGTTATTCCTGAACTTAAAAGCAGCAGTTGTGTACAATTTTTATGTCACTTTTTTACTTTTAGGGATTTTGAACTTAAAGGACACACCCATCTTCTTTTGGTACAGAAAACCAGTGGAGGAAGTCTGTCTTTTTGTTAGAAAAATATATTGTCAAAAAAATCAAAATCAAATTAGAAATAGCAGCCCTGGAAAAATATTGGGAAAATAGAATCTTACCCAGAGGCTTAAGACTAAGGCTACAATCAGCAGCAGCTAAAGATGATCCAGAATTTAATATTGTCTGGAATAGAATTTTAGATCATTGCTCTTTCGAGTTGATCAATCATATTATATGTAAAAGAAAGAGAGTTTTTACACAATTGGATGAAGAAATTAATAATCAAAGAAATACTCACTCCCTATTTAGAAAAAAAAGGGATCGCAAAGTTGAGAATTCTAGTGAACTTCCAATTCACCACAACTACAATAAACAAAGGCAATATAGCAATAAGCACGTTAACTTTATCACTAGGAGACCAGAACACAATGTAGTTGACAGACCTTACAGAAATAAACCAGATATAACTCCTAAACCCAAAAGACCATATACACCCAAACCAATTGGGAACAATCAATGGACAGTAGTCACAACAAAAAAAGACAGATACGCTAAAAACATGGAAGAAGAAAAGATATAGAGAACAGAAAGTCCCCTAAACCTAACAAAGATATGCACTCTATAACCACCTCCAACAGATTCGAAATATTAGACCAGACCAAAGAGAATGTAGAACATCAGGGGGAAAGGGATTTTTTAGGACCACGCCACATGTATTCCAATTCTTACATAACCAACAAAATGACACAAGGTCCACAAAAAAGATTTTACCGAGGGGAACAAAAGGGGGTTAAAGAATTCAGAGGAAGAAAATGAACAAAATGGTAGACCCAGTAGGCATATTCAATCTTTCCAATATAGTCTTGACAGCTGACCAAATTAAAGCATTAAATAAAGGTCAGAAATATGTACCCTCAATAAAAACCAATCCCTTCCTAAACTTCTTAGATATGCATAAATTCATAAGAAACCTTTCCTTAAAACGCTTTTTCTTAACTAACCCTAATATAGGTCAAAACAAAACTAGAGATAATAGTTTTACTCATACTAATTTAAAGAACAAGTCTACCTTTTATCCCACTAATCAAATCAGTGCCCCTATAAACGCTTTCAACCTTTCAGTCATCAGTGAGTTGGAAAAGATACCACCCAAAATACCAAATAGATTACAAAATCTAACTGTGCAAGAAAAAAATGCATTGAAAGAGCTGAATTATAACAAAAATATAATAAAAAGCCAGCAGATAAGAGAGGGGGTATTGTAATAATAAACATAACTTATTACGAGGAGGAGTGCAATAGAATATTACAAGACACAGTCACGTATAAAGTTTTAAAGAAAGACCCAACAGTAGAAACAAAACAGAGGTTACAAAGCTTACTAGATAAAGGGAAACTTTTAGGCATTTTAACTAAAAAAGAATATGATTACGCATCCATAATCTATCCAAAAAGACCTGTGTTTTACTTTCTCCCAAAAATTCACAAAAGTGTAACTCAACTCCCAGCCAGACCCATCATTTCAGGTATCGACTCCCTGACAGCTAATTTATCACAATATATAGATGTTCTTTTGCAGCCCTATGTTAAAATGTCAGACTCTTACTTAAAAGACAGCACAGAACTTTTAAAATTAATAGAAGGAAAAATATGGAACAACAACTTCTCTATATCTATTCAACAACTTCTTCTATATACAAATTCTCTATAATCAAATGGAGATGAATATGAAACAAATAGAGTTTTTGATAGAATGTATAAATTTTATTCTGTGTAATAATTTTTTCACCCAAAATAAGGACATTCTTATTTTTATTTTTTATTTTTTTTTTTACAAGTCACAGGTACAGCAATGGGGACCAAATTCGCCCCTGGCTATGCAAATATTTTTATGTCCTTCTGGGAAAAATTCTTCATCTGGGAAGGACATCCTTGGGTGGTGAACCTGGTCATATACAGACAGTATATTGACGATTGCTTTTATATTTGGAAGGGTGAAGAACTACGATTACTCAAATGTTTAACCTATATTAACAATAATGATTGTAATTTATCTTTTACGCACAAATATAGTCCCCACAGTATAGACTTTTTAGATTCATTTTTTTATGTTAATAATGGTATTCTTCAATCCAAAATCTTTTTTAAAATGGTGGATCTCAACAGCTTTATTTTAAACCCCAGCTCTCATCATTCACCCTGGCTCAACAATGGTTCTTTTAGATAGTTCCAAAGAACAAAGAAAAATTGCACAGATAGGGAGGTATGTCATGAACAGATAGAACAAATTAGAATACAGTTTGAAGAAAAATAATTTGATAAGGCACTATTAAGGCAATCAATACAGAAAGTAAATAACATAGATCGAACTCAATTACTTTTTCCAGAAAACAAAAAACACAAAAAGAAGACACTTTTAATTGTCCCCTGATATTTACCCCCCAAACCTAAAATTATTTTCCAAGGAGCACCAACAATTAAACAAAAACTGGTCCATACTTTTAAACCCCCTGGTCCATAGCAACATTTTTTAAATAATCAAAAAGTTTTTTTTTTATAAGTGTGGGCAGTGTAATGTATGCAAAACAATAGGACCACCATTCGGAAAGACCACTAGTTTTTATTCATTTAGACCAAAATTGAAGACTGCATCACATGTCACTCAAAAAGTGAATTTATTTGCTAGAATGTGGATGCGGTCTTCAATATCAAAGAAAGGTAAAAAAAAGTTATAATATAAAAAGAAAAATGTTAAATCACACCATATCAAAGTACTTAGAATGCCATGCCATTAACCCTAACACCTTTTAAGTATTGTGGCATACAATTAATCCAACTACCCTGGAGAGGGGACAACTTATTTATTTATTTATAAAATATTTTACCAGGATGGATACATTGGGATTTTTCTCGTTTTCAAGTATGGCCTGGGTCCACAAAACATTGCATTGTTACAATAGGATACAATATTACAGAAAAACAATATACAAACTATATATATATTATGTGAGAGAAAATGTGGTTTGGTAGTTGATGGCATATACATTAGGCCTGATTTACTGAACAGCAGCCTGAGGTTTGAGCGTTAAATGTCCCAGGGAAAGATGTTAGGTTTGAAATATGCATTACTGGTACTCTGCAAACCACGGTATGGGTCCCTGGGGCAGAGCACTTGGAGAGCAGGGTGGGCCAGTGCTCCAATAGCACCAGCTGCTAAGTAACAGTCGGACCAGAACTTTTATTTTGCTTAGTAGTTTCACTTGTCTAATTGCACCTCACCTGTATCTGATCAATTAGCTAGCAGGCTTTTAAAAAGAAGGGATCAGCATGCTGCAGGGTGAGGAGGAAAAGCCAGAGGAATGGTGTCTTGCAGTTATACTTTTTGTAAATTGGCAAGTGGGAAAGCCACCCAATTCCAGACAGGGATTTGCTGTGTATAGTAAGTGCTCAAGCAAGAGCAAGGAATTTTGTTTTGTTTATTTTTCATTTTTGAAAACACCTGTATATATATCTCACCGAATAAATCTGAAAAACTGAGCTGGATGTGTCCTGGACTGTCATTACCCTAGAAGGCTGTGGTTACAAGATCTGTGACAAAATCCTACCTGGAAAAGAGGTGATGTGTTACAATATATATATAGTTTGTATATTGTTTTTCTGTAATATTGAAACATTGCATTGTTACAATAGGATACAATATTATAGAAAAACAATATACAAACTATATATATATATATAGTTTGTATATATATAGTTTGTATATTGTTTTTCTGTAATATTGAAACATTGCATTGTTACAATAGGATACAATATTATAGAAAAACAATATACAAACTATATATATATATATATATATATAGTTTGTATATATATAGTTTGTATATTGTTTTTCTGTAATATTGTATCCTATTGTAACAATGCAATATTTTGTGGACCCAGGACATACTTGAAAACGAGAAAAATCTCAATGCATCCATCCTGGTAAAAAAAAAAAAAATATATATATATATATATATATATATATATCTCAAATAAGGATATGATAGCACTCCAAGGACTTGTGTAGGATAAATAGTAAAACTTAATTTTTATTCAGGTTGTTTGCTGGCAAAAATCTGTCGACGTTTCAGTTCAAAGTTCTGAACTTTCCTCAGGACCTGGGTAAAGTAATTACATTCTAGTACTGTCAGGATTACAGAATGATCCAGCACGTAGAACTGTGTAACACAGAGGACTGATCGGTAACATATACCGGACCTTAGAATGGCCGGACTAACGTACCAAAGAATAGTCAGAAATAGCCGAGGTCAAGGGATACAGAAAGAGACACAACGATAAGGAAAAGCCAGGAGTCAGGGATGCCAGAAAACAGGGAAGTCAAAAACAATGCCAAAGTCAAATAACCAGAATTACCAGAATCAATAACACGCTCTCGGACAACCACAAGGGAAACCACGACAGGGCACTGAGCAGGATGAGAACTGGGCCTAAATACCCCTCCTCTAAATCTGATAGGCTGTAACCGGCCTTTGACCCCAAAGGCAGTTATCAGGTTCCCATTTGCATAATTGCTGCTCATCATTAACCCTTATGTGGATTTGGTTGCTGCTCGGCACAACTTTTCCTGTGTGGACAGTAAATGCCATTAACCACATTTTTATAAGCAGATGAATACATGACAAGTACAAATGAAATTATTAACTAAGCAAGAGACATTCTGGATTTTTAAGATCAAAACTCTGGTCCAATTCAGCTTAAATGCAGAATTAGAATCAAGTAACATTTTATGAGTCATTTTAGGTGTGTTGCACTAGAACACTATTGTGATAGCCCTTCATAGATTGTTTGTTTGTTTTGAAGAAGACCTTTTTAAATATATTTTATATATTATATACTTTTTACCTTTCCAATCCTTTTTTGAAAGCACAATTTTTGTTGAGACTCTTTTTGGTTCTCAATTAATAAAATCTACCTTTTTATGCACTGATCCAAATAACACAATAATTTGTTAGATTAAAAAATCTGTTTAGTAACATTTCGTTTGCAACAACAGAATATTTTAATCTGTTTCAATTAGTATCCATATGTTTTTAAGACCTTATGATTTATGTATAGAAAATATTAAAGAATATTTATATCCCTCATAAAGCCCATGTGACAATACCCACTATCTTGCCTACTACACAGCTGTTCTCTTCTTCAGTTTACTGATAAGTTCCTAGAGTTCAATTATGCTTCCCCTGTATTCTGTATAATAAACTACCGAACACGACCAACCCACTGGCTCATTAAGTATAAAGAAACCGCAGAATTAAGTGCTCTCTCTGTGTGGCCGCCATTCGTATAACCGAATGCCACGTGGTGGAGAAAACGGCAGCCATATTGTCGCACGAACACAGTCAGTGGGACTTGGTAGTCGAGTGTCTGGAATGCTAAGTCGAACACTCGACCGCAGGAAGATTGGTGAAATCACGCGAACGCCTGCTTCTTTCCATGACAAGCCAGGAGAGAGCTGTTTGGTAGGTTTGTTGGTTTGGACAAGACGAACAAACGCTACCTATGAGCCAGGGGAACCGTTTAACAGTTTATTTGTATGGAACTCCCGAAATTGACCGACCGCTAGCACTAAAACTCTGGAACTGTTTTGGGTAGACGCCTCCTGAGCGTCGGTCCAAACTTTACCCCGGTAGCGATTTGGCTGTATTTAATATGTTAGAAAAGTAAGTTTATAGAGAGCGCAAATTTCTTATAGTATAGTGGATTTTCTCAGCTAATGCTTCAAATATAATTTATCCACAAGAGGCAATAAATACATAAAGCTGCTAAATACTTCAAAAACCTTTACCAAGTTTTAAAACATCACATATGACATAAAAAATAATAAAAAATTAGTATCAGCACTTAGTTAATGTACCCCTATATTGCATATAGGGATCAACTGTAGAGGTATATAAAACAGAAGAGTTCCAAATACAGTCTTAATGTGGGAGTTTTCAAATATCCGTAGAGATTTTTGATAGTTGTAACAGTAGGCTTTGTCTTTATATGTATCCAACCTTCAATAAAAAGGATACTAACATAGCGTAATATAGTTACAGTAATTTATTCCCATACGAAAAAAAAACCCCATAAGAAGAACTCTTACAGTGTAAAATAGTGAAACTTATTTCTAAGGTTCACAGTAAAACATTGGTGATACAGAGTATTCGTTGGTGGATAAATGGTTACCGCTCCGTTGATGTTGAATTCTGGACCGGTCCTGTGCACACGGATCAGTCCTCCCGAAACGCCAAATAACCGATACTGCTGTACACACTCCAAATTCAAAAATCCCACCAAAAACACGATCTATGCGTTTCGCTCGTTCCAACAAGCTTTCTCAAGATACAGTGTTCTGGGGGATTGTGCTTCCATATAGGTGTTTTTATATAGGTGTATTTAATATGTGTTTTTATGTATTTTCAAATTTTGTGTAATTATTGCCTAGTTACATAGCTGAAAATAGACTTGCGTCCATCAAGTTCAGCCTTCCTCACATATGTTTTTGCTGTTGATCCAAAAGAAGGCAAAAAAGCTAGTCTGAAGCGCTTCCAATTTTGCTACAAACTAGGAAAAAAAATAGCAGTCAGATGTCTCCTTGGATCAAGCAGCTATTACCACACTAATTAGAAATTATATCCCTGTATGTTATGTTTTTGCAAGTATTTATCCAATTGCAGTTTAAACATCTGTATGGACTCTGATAAAACCACCTCTTCAGGCAGAGAATTCCATATCCTTATTGCTCTTACTGTAAAAAAAGCCTTTTCTTTGCCTTAGATAAAATCTCCGTTCTTCCATCCTAAATGTGTGACCTCTTGTCCTATGTATAGCCCTGTTTATGAATAGATTTCGAGATAATGGTTTGTACTGGCCCCAGATACATTGGTATAATGTTATCATATCCCCTCTGAGGCGCAGTTTTTCCAAACTAAATAGAGTTAAAAATGTTTAACCTTTCTTCGTAACTAAAATGTTCTATTCCTTTTATCAATTTTGTAGCTCGTCTCTGCACTTTTTCTAGTGCCATGATATCCTTCTTTAGAACAGGTGCCCAAAATTGCACCGCATATGCAAGGTATGGTCTTACCAGCAATATTTAAAGAGGCAAAATTATATTTTCATCCTGAGAATTTATGCCCCTATTTATACATGACAAAACCTTACTGGCCTTAGCAACTGCAGATTGACATTGCATATTGCTTCCTAATTTGTTGTCTATAACAATTCCCAAATCCTTCTTGTGTGTGGTTATCCTTAATTTGCTACCATTTTGGGTGTGTAATGGTGACACTGTAATTTGGGGACATTTTGTGGGTGTTTTTATGGGAGTCATGGGCATGTTTGCTGTGTCGCTGTACTGTATAAAAGTGGGCCATTGGGCCTTAATTAAACAGATTCGTTTTACCTCTTTATCAAGTTTAGGCTGATGTTTGAGGACTTGGGAGCTATAATCACTTTTCGCATGGGTCTTGGGAACTTTATAACGGACATACTTAGCCGGAGTATAAGGGGTCCGTTACAGCTCATAATCGATATAATTAATAAATTGGGTACTAAAAAGTACTAAAGAACACACAATATTGTGTTCAAAAGAATATTTACAAAAATGACACTTATTCAAAACATTACAAACTTACAAAATAGCTTCAGAAAACGACAAATGTGCAATATTAGAGTAAAGCGCAGGAAAAGTTCTGCCCCAGCGGAAAACAGACTACACCTTTAAGAAATTGACAAGTTTCAAATGAAACATAATGGATATAAAAGATCTTGATGTGGGGGGTGGAGCCAACAGCATTTTTAAAAGGCTCCTGAACAGCGTGTACAATCTCACAATTATCTTTATTTACCTGGACAATCCACAATCTGCGGACCACCCAGCAAATTCGGGGGTTCAAGCTGCGCAGATCGATGCCCTTCTTTCAACCCACACGGACACGTAAGCGGAGACACAGGCCTGGGGCCTACACCACGCAGACCGCCATGGAAGACCGATACAGACGCAACAACGTCAAAATCAAGGGCATACTGACAGCAATATCGGCAGACGAGACTTTGTCAGGAGATTGCTGGCAACAATATTGCCCCGGCAATGGCAAAGAAAATTCCTCTAGATGGGGTATACGAAATCCCAGGTCCTGCCGGGTCACCACTGCACACCGCCAGAGATGTCATCTTAAGATGCACCCCGGCACAAAACAAGGGGCAAGCTGTTCCATGCTATTGTGGCATTCTCTGCATATATGTTACCTCATGGTGCAATAAAAATTAAGAAGTATAAAGAAATTTCAATTTTTTTTAAAAAAAAGAATCAAAATCTTCACCTTTCATAAGGATATTATCCAGCAATAAAGCCTCCAATTGTCATACAGGACTTTCTGCCTTTGAAGGAGTGGTAATATATTTCACAGGAACACTTTACTCCACTGACTTTGTTGCACTCACTCATTTGTTTTTACTATGTTAGCAGCTATTTATAGCTATTTATAGCAAACCCTTTTTTAAATGCACAATACATTTTGCCTATATGATATGATCTGTCCTAATTTGTATATTCATAGAATGTGACAGCAGATAAGAACTATTCGGCCCATCTAGTCTGCCCAATTTTCTTCACTTGCTGAATGGTGTTTGCCATAGAGTAATGTGTGAAGAAGAAACCAGCATATTGAAGTATTCTAGTTACAACCGTTGACTTAAAGGGACACAATAGTCACTCAGAACACGTCAGTGTTTGTTGAGGTAAATGCAACAGATATATATATATATATATATATATATATCTTAGAGCATAATAAACCATATGTACATATACCTTTTTAACAGAAACCGTTATATCAGTCAAATGTAAGAAATTTATCGAAAATATAGTCAAGTGGCTTATACAAATGCACAGGTAAATATAAACTAGTACAATAACAAGATGATACCGCACTCTTAAATTATTGCGATAAAGTAGAAACATAGAATGTGACGGCAGATAAGAACCATTTGGACCATCTAGTCTGCCCAATTTTCTAAATACTTTCATTAGTCCCTGGCCTTATCTTATAGTTAGGATAGCCTTATGCCTATCCCACACATGCTTAAACTCCTTTACTGTGTTAACCTCTACCACTTCAGCTGAAAGGCTATTCCATGCATCCACTACCCTCTCAGTAAAGTAATACTTCCTGATATTATTTTTAAACCTTTGTCTCTTTAATTTAAATATAGTCTCCTCCTTTACTGTGTTGATTCCCTTTATATATTTAAATGTTTCTATCATATCCCCCCTGTCTCGTCTTTCCTCCAAGCTATACATGTTAAGATCCTTTAACCTTCCTGGTAAGTTTTATCCCGCAATCCATGAACCAGTTTAGTAGCCCTTCTCTGAACCCTCTCTAAGGTATCAATATCCTTCTGAAGATACGGTCTCCAGTACTGTGTACAATACTCCAAGTGAGGTCTCACCAGTGTTCTGTACAATGGCATGAGCACTTCCCTCTTTCTTCTGCTAATACCTCTCCCTATACAACCAAGCATTCTGCTAGCATTTCCTGCTGCTCTATTACATTGTCTGCCTACCTTTTATAGGTGAAATAATCACCCCTAAATCCTTTTCCTTAGATGTTGAGGTTAGGACTCTATCAAATATTCTGTACTCTGCCCTTGGGTTTTTACGTCCAAGATGCATTATCTTGCACTTATCCACATTAAAATGTCAGTTGCCACAATTCTGACCATTTTTCTAGTTTACCTAAATCATTTGTCATTTGGCTTATCCCTCCTGGAACATCAACCCTGTTACATATCTTAGTATCAGCAGCAAAAAGACATACCTTACCATCAAGACCTTCTGCAATATCACTAATAAAAATATTAAAGAGAATGGGTCCAAGTACAGATCCACTGAGGTAAATTCCCACTGGCAGGGCCGGTGCAAGGATTTTTGCCGCCTAGGCAAAAGAAAGATTTGCCGCCTCCCCGAACATCGCAATGCCCCACCCATATGAACTAATGCCAGTGCTGCACACAGTGTGTGTTTACATTAAAAGCCTGTAGGGACAACTATAGACAATGTCTCTTTATTAAGCTGCAGTGTCTGGGACTATAGTGTGTCCATATTTAATGTGAGGTAAATTGTGAGATTAGTGTCACTAATAATATACTAGATTGTCTACTTACAACCAGATGAGGATGGTGATGGGCTCTGGCTGCAGTCTGGCTCCACTGGTCTGGTGTAGAACAGGGATCTCTGGAGGTTGCCGCAACCTGTGGTCACAGGGCCCAATGTTCTGGGGAGAACGGGAAGTGTGCCTACTTTTGGGTGCCTCTTACAGCTCAAGGTCTGGGCTCCCAGGGCCTGACGGTGAGTATGCCCATAAAGCCCACCCATAAGGCCACCTACATGTTCCACCCATGAACTCACAGGGAGTAGAGAGTGTAGGGGATGTGTTATGTGTTACTGTAGAGGATCTAATGTGTGTGCTTACGGAATGTAGTGTATAGGGATACCAGTTTGTGTAGGTGATGCAGTGTTGTTTGTGTAAGGGATAGAAAGCAGTGAGTGTTTGTGTATAAGGGATGTATTGTGTGTTTTTTTGTTGTGTGTAAGGGATGCATTGTGTGAATCTGTGTTTGTATGCATAAGGGATGCAAAGTGTGTTTGTGTATGTAAGGGATGCAGTGTGTGTGTCTGTAAGGGGTGCGTTGAGTGTGTGTAAGAGATGCATTGTGTTTCTGTGTGTGTGCAGAAACAGTGTGTGTTTGCATGTGTGTGTAAGGGATGCATTGTGTGTGTTCTGTGTATATGTGCAAAGGATGCATTGTCTTTATGTGTAAGGGTTGCATTGTGTGTT
This sequence comes from Pelobates cultripes, assembly GCA_933207985.1. Classification (NCBI taxonomy): domain Eukaryota; kingdom Metazoa; phylum Chordata; class Amphibia; order Anura; family Pelobatidae; genus Pelobates; species Pelobates cultripes. The sequence goes on along the minus strand of CAKOES020000798.1, from coordinate 560 downwards.
TCTCTGTGTGTTAGGGAAGCATGTTGTGTTTCTGTGTGTATAGGGATGCATTGTGTGTGTGTGTGTGTGTGCGCGCGTGGTGTGAAAGAGCTCCCTGTCCCCCTGTCCTATAGAGCTCTCCCTTCCATTCCTTAGATATCTCCCCTGCCCCTTAGTGGTCTCTCCTCTCCCCCGCACCTCCCTTAATGGTCTCCTTTTCTCCCCGACTTTCCATTAGTGGTCTCTCCTCTCCCCCCACCCTCCCCTAGTGGTCTATCCTCCACCCCCCTCCCTTAGCGGTCTCTCCGCTGCCCCCTCCCTCCTTTAGTGGTCTCTCCCTCCCCTACTTTCTCATCTCCCACCCCTTGTGTTCTCCTCTTCTTCTCCCCCCGTGTTTTCCTCTTATTCCCCCCCTCCCTGTGTTCTCCGCTTCTTCTCCCCCCTGTAATCTTGTCTTCTACTCCCCTCCACCCTGTAATCGCTTCTTCTCCCCCGTAATCTTCTCTTCTTCTCCCCCCATAATCTTCTCTTCTTCTCCCGCCCTCCCTCCCATCAATCATATCTCCCCCCATCAATCATCT
>CAKOES020000797.1:4483-17685 GCA_933207985.1 Pelobates cultripes | reverse complement strand
TCAGGATCCATATTAATTACTGACAGAATCCCCTCAGGATCCATATTAATTACTGACACCATCCCTCAGGAGCCATATTAATTACTGACAGAATCCCCTCAGGATCCATATTAATTACTGACACCATCCCTCAGGATCCATATTAATTACTGACAGAATCCCCTCAGGATCCATATTAATTACTGACACCATCCCCTCAGGATCCATATTAATTACTGACACCATCCACTCAGGATCCATATTAATTACTGACACCATCCCCTCAGGATCCATATTAATTACTGACAGAATCCCCTCAGGATCCATATTAATTACTGTCACCATCCCTCAGGATCCATATTAATTACTGACACCATCCCCTCAGGATCCATATTAATTACTGACACCATCCCCTCAGGATCCATATTAATTACTGACAGAATCCCCTCAGGATCCGTAATTACTGACACCCTCCTCAGGATCCATGGTAATTACTGACACCATCCTCAGGATCTGTGGTGCTGACACCATCCCTCAGGATCCATATTAATTACTGACAGAATCTCCTCAGGATCCATATTAATTACTGACAGAATCCCCTCAGGATCCATATTAATTACTGACACCATCCCTCAGGATCCATATTAATTACTGACACCATCCCCTCAGGATCCATATTAATTACTGACACCATCCCCTCAGGATCCATATTAATTACTGACACCATCCCCTCAGGATCCATATTAGTTACTGACACCATCCCCTCAGGATACATATTAATTACTGACTCCATCCCTCAGGATCCATATTAATTACTGACACCATCCCCTCAGGATCCATATTAATTACTGACAGAATCCCCTCAGGATCCATATTAATTACTGACAGAATCCCCTCAGGATCCATATTAATTACTGACAGAATCCCCTCAGGATCCATATTAATTACTGACACCATCCCCTCAGGATCCATATTAATTACTGACAGAATCCCCTCAGGATCCATATTAATTACTGACAGAATCCCCTCAGGATCCATATTAATTACTGACAGAATCCCCTCAGGATCCATATTAATTACTGACAGAATCCCCTCAGGATCCAAATTAATTACTGACAGAATCCCCTCAGGATCCATATTAATTACTGACACCATCCCCTCAGGATCCATATTAATTACTGACAGAATCCCCTCAGGATCCATATTAATTACTGACAGAATCCCCTCAGGATCCATATTAATTACTGACAGAATCCCCTCAGGATCCATATTAATTACTGACACCATCCCTCAGGATCCATATTAATTACTGACAGAATCCGCTCAGGATCCATATTAATTACTGACAGAATCCCCTCAGGATCCATATTAATTACTGACAGAATCCCCTCAGGATCCATATTAATTACTGACACCATCCTCAGGATCATATTAATTACTGACCCTGCATCCCTCAGGATCCATATTAATTACTGACACCATCCCCTCAGGATCAGGTGTTGACAGGAATCCCTTAGGATCCGTATTAATTGCGGCAAGAATCCCCTCAGGATCCATAGTAATTACTGACACCATCCTCAGGATCCATATTAATTACTGACACCATCCCCTCAGGATCCATATTAATTACTGACACCATCCCTCAGGATCCATATTAATTAATGACAGAATCCCCTCAGGATCCATATTAATTACTGACACCATCCCTCAGGATCCATATTAATTACTGACACCATCCCCTCAGGATCCATATTAATTACTGACACCATCCCTCAGGATCCATATTAATTACTGACACCATCCCCTCAGGATCCATATTAATTACTGACACCATCCCTCAGGATCCATATTAATTTCTGACACCATCCCTCAGGATCCATATTAATTACTGACACCATCCCTCAGGATCCATATTAATTACTGACACCATCCCCTCAGGATCCAAATTAATTACTGACAGAATCCCCTTAGGATCCATATTAATTACTGACACCATCCCTCAGGATCCATATTAATTACTGACACCATCCCTCAGGATCCATATTAATTTCTGACACCATCCCTCAGGATCCATATTAATTACTGACACCATCCCTCAGGATCCATATTAATTACTGACAGAATCCCCTCAGGATCCATATTAATTACTGACACCATCCCTCAGGATCCATATTAATTACTGACACCATCCCCTCAGGATCCATATTAATTACTGACACCATCCCTCAGGATCCATATTAATTACTGACACCATCCCTCAGGATCCATATTAATTACTGACACCATCCCCTCAGGATCCATATTAATTACTGACACCATCCCTCAGGATCCATATTAATTACTGACACCATCCCCTCAGGATCCATATTAATTACTGACACCATCCCCTCAGGATCCATATTAATTACTGACACCATCCCCTCAGGATCCATATTAATTACAGACAGAATCCCCTCAGGATCCATATTAATTACTGACACCATCCCTCAGGATCCATATTAATTACTGACAGAATCCCCTCAGGATCCATATTAATTACTGACACCATCCCTCAGGATCCATATTAATTACTGACAGAATCCCCTCAGGATCCATATTAATTACTGACAGAATCCCCTCAGGATCCATATTAATTACTGACACCATCCCCTCAGGATCCATATTAATTACTGACAGAATCCCCTCAGGATCCATATTAATTACTGACAGAATCCCCTCAGGATCCAAATTAATTACTGACACCATCCCTCAGGATCCATATTAATTACTGACACCATCCCCTCAGGATCCATATTAATTACTGACACCATCCCTCAGGATCCATATTAATTACTGACAGAATCCCCTCAGGATCCATATTAATTACTGACACCATCCCCTCAGGATCCATATTAATTACAGACACCATCCACTCAGGATCCATATTAATTACAGACACAATCCCCTCAGGATCCATATTAATTACTGACAGAATCCCCTCAGGATCCATATTAATTACTGACAGAATTCCCTCAGGATCAAATAATTACTGACACCATCCCTCAGGATCCATATTAATTACTGACACCATCCCTCAGGATCCATATTAATTACTGACGGGAATCCCTCAGGATCCATATTAATTGCGGCAGAATCCCTCAGGATCCAGGTAATTACGGTACCATCCTCAGGATCCATATTAATTACTGGCCACCATCCCTCAGGATCCATGGTAATTACTGACAAGATTCCCTCAGGATCCATATTAATTACTGACACCATCCCTCAGGATCCATATTAATTACTGACACCATCCCTCAGGATCCATATTAATTTCTGACACCATCCCTCAGGATCCATATTAATTACTGACACCATCCCTCAGGATCCATATTAATTACTGACAGAATCCCCTCAGGATCCATATTAATTACTGACAGAATCCCCTCAGGATCCATATTAATTACTGACACCATCCCTCAGGATCCATATTAATTACTGACACCATCCCCTCAGGATCCATATTAATTACTGACACCATCCCCTCAGGATCCATATTAATTACAGACACCATCCACTCAGGATCCATATTAATTACAGACACAATCCCCTCAGGATCCATATTAATTACTGACAGAATCCCCTCAGGATCCATATTAATTACTGACAGAATTCCCTCAGGATCCATATTAATTACAGACAGAATCCCCTCAGGATCCATATTAGTTACTGACACCATCCCCTCAGGATCCATATTAATTACTGACACCATCCCCTCAGGATCCATATTAATTACAGACAGAATCCCCTCAGGATCCATATTAGTTACTGACACCATCCCCTCAGGATCCATATTAATTACTGACAGAATCCCCTCAGGATCCATATTAATTACTGACACCATCCCTCAGGATCCATATTAATTACTGACAGAATCCCCTCAGGATCCATATTAATTACTGACAGAATCCCCTCAGGATCCATATTAATTACTGACACCATCCCTCAGGATCCATATTAATTACTGACACCATCCCCTCAGGATCCATATTAATTACTGACACCATCCCTCAGGATCCATATTAATTACTGACACCATCCCTCAGGATCCATATTAATTACTGACACCATCCCCTCAGGATCCATATTAATTACTGACACCATCCCCTCAGGATCCATATTAATTACTGACACCATCCCCTCAGGATCCATATTAATTACTGACACCATCCCTCAGGATCCATATTAATTACTGACACCATCCCCTCAGGATCCATATTAATTACTGACACCATCCCTCAGGATCCATATTAATTACTGACACCATCCCCTCAGGATCCATATTAATTACTGACACCATCCCCTCAGGATCCATATTAATTACGGACACCATCCCTCAGGATCCATATTAATTACGGACACCATCCCCTCAGGATCCATATTAATTACTGACACCATCCCTCAGGATCCATATTAATTACTGACACCATCCCTCAGGATCCATATTAATTACTGACACCATCCCCTCAGGATCCATATTAATTACTGACACAATCCCCTCAGGATCCATATTAATTACTGACACCATCCCTCAGGATCCATATTAATTACTGACACCATCCCCTCAGGATCCATATTAATTACTGACACCATCCCCTCAGGATCCATATTAATTACTGACACCATCCCCTCAGGATCCATATTAATTACTGACAGAATCCCCTCAGGATCCATATTAATTACTGACACCATCCCTCAGGATCCATATTAATTACTGACATCCCTCAGGATCCATATTAATTACTGACAGAATCCCTCAGGATCCATATTAATTACTGACACCATCCCTCTGGATCCATATTAATTACTGACACCATCCCCTCAGGATCCATATTAATTACTGACAGAATCCCCTCAGGATCCATATTAATTACTGACACCATCCCTCAGGATCCATATTAATTACTGACAGAATCCCCTCAGGATCCATATTAATTACTGACAGAATCCCCTCAGGATCCATATTAATTACTGACAGAATCCCCTCAGGATCCATATTAATTACTGACACCATCCCTCAGGAGCCATATTAATTACTGACATCCCTCAGGATCCATATTAATTACTGACACCATCCCTCAGGATCCATATTAATTACTGACAGAATCCCCTCAGGATCCAAATTAATTACTGACAGAATCCCCTCAGGATCCATATTAATTACTGACAGAATCCCTTTAGGATCCATATTAATTACTGACACCATCCCTCAGGATCCATATTAATTACTGACAGAATCCCCTTAGGATCCATATTAATTACTGACACCATCCCTCAGGATCCATATTAATTACTGACACCATCCCTCAGGATCCATATTAATTTCTGACACCATCCCTCAGGATCCATATTAATTACTGACACCATCCCTCAGGATCCATATTAATTACTGACACCATCCCCTCAGGATCCATATTAATTACTGACACCATCCCCTCAGGATCCATATTAATTACTGACACCATCCCCTCAGGATCCATATTAATTACTGACACCATCCCCTCAGGATCCATATTAATTACTGACACCATCCCTCAGGATCCATATTAATTACTGACACCATCCCCTCAGGATCCATATTAATTACTGACACCATCCCCTCAGGATCCATATTAAGTTACTGACACCATCCCCTCCATATTAATTACTGACACCATCCCTCAGGATCCATATTAATTACTGACACCATCCCCTCAGGATCCATATTAATTACTGACACCATCCCCTCAGGATCCATATTAATTACTGACAGAATCCCCTCAGGATCCATATTAATTACTGACAGAATCCCCTCAGGATCCATATTAATTACTGACAGAATCCCCTCAGGATCCATATTAATTACTGACAGAATCCCCTCAGGATCCATATTAATGACACCATCCCTCAGGATCCAAATTAATTACTGACAGAATCCCCTCAGGATCCATATTAATTAGACACCATCCCCTCAGGATCCAAATTAATTACTGACAGAATCCCCTTAGGATCCATATTAATTACTGACACCATCCCTCAGGATCCATATTAATTACTGACAGAATCCCCTTAGGATCCATATTAATTACTGACACCATCCCCTCAGGATCCATATTAATTACTGACACCATCCCCTCAGGATCCATATTAATTACTGACACCATCCCTCAGGATCCATATTAATTACTGACACCATCCCCTCAGGATCCATATTAATTACTGACAGAATCCCTCAGGATCCATATTAATTACTGACACCATCCCTCAGGATCCATATTAATTACTGACACCATCCCCTCAGGATCCATATTAATTACTGACAGAATCCCCTCAGGATCCAAATTAATTGCTGACACCATCCCTCAGGATCCATATTAATTACTGACACCATCCCTCAGGATCCATATTAATTACTGACACCATCCCCTCAGGATCCATATTAATTACTGACAGAATTCCCTCAGGATCCATATTAATTACTGACAGAATCCCCTCAGGATCCATATTAATTACTGATCCAGAACTCCCCTCAGGATCCATATTAATTACTGACACCATCCCTCAGGATCCATATTAATTACTGACAGAATCCCCTCAGGATCCATATTAATTACTGACACCATCCCCTCAGGATCCATATTAATTACTGACAGAATCCCCTCAGGATCCATATTAATTACTGACACCATCCCCTCAGGATCCATATTAATTACTGACACCATCCCTCAGGATCCATATTAATTACTGACACCATCCCCTCAGGATCCATATTAATTACTGACAGAATCCCCTCAGGATCCATATTAATTACTGACACCATCCCTCAGGATCCATATTAATTACTGACACCATCCCCTCAGGATCCATATTAATTACTGACACCATCCCCTCAGGATCCATATTAATTACTGACAGAATCCCCTCAGGATCCATATTAATTACTGACAGAATCCCCTCAGGATCCATATTAATTACTGACACCATCCCTCAGGATCCATATTAATTACTGACAGACAGGATCCATATTAATTACTGAAACCATCCCTCAGGATCCATATTAATTACTGACACCATCCCCTCAGGATCCATATTAATTACTGACAGAATCCCTCAGGATCCATATTAATTACTGACACAATCCCCTCAGGATCCATATTAATTACTGACAGAATCCCCTCAGGATCCAAATTAATTACTGACACCATCCCTCAGGATCCATATTAATTACTGACACCATCCCCTCAGGATCCATATTAATTACTGACACCATCCCCTCAGGATCCATATTAATTACTGACACCATCCCCTCAGGATCCATATTAATTACTGACACCATCCCTCAGGATCCATATTAATTACTGACACCATCCCCTCAGGATCCATATTAATTACTGACACCATCCCCTCAGGATCCATATTAATTACTGACACCATCCCCTCAGGATCCATATTAATTACTGACACCATCCCTCAGGATCCATATTAATTACTGACACCATCCCTCAGGATCCATATTAATTACTGACACCATCCCCTCAGGATCCATATTAATTACTGACACCATCCCCTCAGGATCCATATTAATTACAGACAGAATCCCCTCAGGATCCATATTAATTACTGACACCATCCCTCAGGATCCATATTAATTACTGACAGAATCCCCTCAGGATCCATATTAATTACTGACACCATCCCTCAGGATCCATATTAATTACTGACAGAATCCCCTCAGGATCCATATTAATTACTGACACCATCCCCTCAGGATCCATATTAATTACTGACAGAATCCCCTCAGGATCCATATTAATTACTGACAGAATCCCCTCAGGATCCATATTAATTACTGACAGAATCCCCTCAGGATCCATATTAATTACTGACAGAATCCCCTCAGGATCCATATTAATTACTGACACCATCCCTCAGGATCCATATTAATTACTGACACCATCCCTCAGGATCCATATTAATTACTGACACCATCCCTCAGGATCCATATTAATTACTGACACCATCCCCTCAGGATCCATATTAATTACTGACACCATCCCCTCAGGATCCATATTAATTACTGACACCATCCCCTCAGGATCCATATTAATTACTGACAGAATCCCCTCAGGATCCATATTAATTACTGACAGAATCCCCTCAGGATCCATATTAATTACTATCCCCTCAGGATCCATATTAATTACTGACACCATCCCTCAGGATCCATATTAATTACTGACACCATCCCTCAGGATCCATATTAATTACTTACCATCCCCTCAGGATCCATATTAATTACTTCACTCCAGGACACCATCCAGGATAATTATTACTGACACCATCCCTCAGGATCCAAATTAATTACTGACAGAATCCCCTCAGGATCCATATTAATTACTGACACCATCCCCTCAGGATCCATATTAATTACTGACACCATCCCTCAGGATCCATATTAATTACTGACACCATCCCTCAGGATCCATATTAATTACTGACAGAATCCCCTCAGGATCCATATTAATTACTGACACCATCCCTCAGGATCCATATTAATTACTGACACCATCCCTCAGGATCCATATTAATTACTGACACCATCCCTCAGGATCCATATTAATTACTGACACCATCCCCTCAGGATCCATATTAATTACTGACACCATCCCTCAGGATCCATATTAATTACTGACACCATCCCTCAGGATCCATATTAATTACTGACACCATCCCCTCAGGATCCATATTAATTACTGACAGAATTCCCTCAGGATCCATATTAATTACTGACAGAATCCCCTCAGGATCCATATTAATTACTGACAGAATCCCCTCAGGATCCATATTAATTACTGACACCATCCCCTCTGGATCCATATTAATTACTGACACCATCCCCTCAGGATCCATATTAATTACTGACAGAATCCCCTCAGGATCCATATTAATTACTGACACCATCCCCTCTGGATCCATATTAATTACTGACAGAATCCCCTCAGGATCCATATTAATTACTGACACCATCCCCTCTGGATCCATATTAATTACTGACACCATCCCCTCAGGATCCATATTAATTACTGACACCATCCCCTCAGGATCCATATTAATTACTGACACCATCCCTCAGGATCCATATTAATTACTGACACCATCCCCTCAGGATCCATATTAATTACTGACACCATCCCCTCAGGATCCATATTAATTACTGACACCATCCCCTCAGGATCCATATTAATTACTGACAGGAATCCTCAGGATCCATATTAATTACTGACGCCTCCTCAGGATCCATGGTAATTACTGACACCATCCCTCCAGGATCCATAGTAATTACTGACATCCCCTCAGGATCCATGGTAATTGACACCATCCCTCCAGGATCCATGGTAATTACTGACACCATCCCCTCAGGATCCATATTAATTACTGACACCATCCCTCAGGATCCATATTAATTACTGACACCATCCCCTCAGGATCCATATTAATTACTGACAGAATCCCCTCAGAATCCATATTAATTACTGACACCATCCCTCAGGATCCATATTAATTACTGACAGAATCCCCTCAGGATCCATATTAATTACTGACAGAATCCCCTCAGGATCCAAATTAATTACTGACACCATCCCTCAGGATCCATATTAATTACTGACACCATCCCTCAGGATCCATATTAATTACTGTCACCATCCCCTCAGGATCCATATTAATTACAGACACCATCCCCTCAGGATCCATATTAATTACTGACACCATCCACTCAGGATCCATATTAATTACTGACAGAATCCCCTCAGGATCCATATTAATTACTGACACCATCCCCTCAGGATCCATATTAATTACAGACAGAATCCCCTCAGGATCCATATTAGTTACTGACACCATCCCCTCAGGATCCATATTAATTACTGACAGAATTCCCTCAGGATCCATATTAATTACTGACACCATCCCTCAGGATCCATATTAATTGTGGCGAAACCAACCTCGCCACTGTGAACTGGAGAAGCCTGGTTGCTCGCCTGCTCCCTTTGGACTATGGCCCTGCAGGTTAAACCGTTTATTTCCCCTGCAGAAAGGCTTATTTGTGTGATCTGAGTGCCATTCATCTAATAATGTGCACTCAGATCCCAGCTATCTGGGGATATGTGAAATGTCTGTGTGTTATGTGTAAATGTGACTTTATGTATTTTAAAGTGTTTTGTGTCTTTTTGCAACCATGTGCTTAATGGAGTCTTGTGTCTATCCTGGGAGATAATTGAATTACTCTCCAGGATAGAAGACTCTGAAACTGGTTTGGGCCAGAAAGCCATGCTTCATTTAGTCACAAAGGACTTTCCCTTAACTTTTGAACCCCTGGTCTGATTCGTGCCATTTTTTAATATGTTGTTCCCCTGAATGGATTGATTATGAAAATGTATGTTTTATGTTTGTGACATGTATATTTTAGAAGTTATAAATATTGTGTAAAAACTGTATTCCTCTGCTGGTGATAATGAGATTACCCATTGTGTTCAGTAATCATATCACCTGCAGAGGGGAGGATTTTGTGTGGGAGTGTCTGGGTGTATTGTACGGATTGATTGGTTGTTTTGTAACGCCCTGTGGGCTGTACTATGTTTGTGGATTGGGAATAAAAGAGACTGTATGTGACAGTACAGAGAGTTCCTGTTTTAACCCTCAAAGTGAAGTGTCGTCTCATTATTGGGGGAAGGATTTATTGTATGCTGTTCCAGTTTGACTGCTAGGAGAGTAAACCTATTCGTATGGTTCCTATTCAACTGTCTACAGCATTCTTATGCTTGGGAGAATTTATTTGTTTCTCCGGTTCGGTGATTGGGGTGTCTGCCAGAGTGCTTTGAGTCCTCAGGAAGCGCTAGGAGCATCCTTCAACGGAGGTACCCAGTCGGGGTGCCAGGCGATCCGTTACATTGGTGGCAAGCGGTGGGATGGCGTCCTAGTGCGAGGTAAAGCAGCTCAGAGACACAGTTCGTGGAGTTACAAATTGAGGGCAACGCTAGCACACGTGCAGCGCCCCTGGGAGCAGAGGTATCCAGCGACTTGGAGCAGACAAGTATGGAAGGCTCTGGCGATGATTGGATGGCCGAGGTGAGGCAGCGAGTGGCTCAGTATGGGGATGATTTACCCATGGAGGTACGCCGGGTGATCTGGAACCAGGTCACGGCCGAGCGAAACACAAGGCTGGCCCGAGAATTCCGGCTGGCGAAAGAGAGAGAGTATGCTCAGCGGAAGGAGTGTTACAGCAGCCGAGTAGAGGCTGCATCCGAGGAGGCTAGCCGTCTCCCCCTGAGGCGGCCGCAGGAACCCGAAGTAGGGGTCCTCATAGACTGGTCCTGTGAGGAACCACAACAGGCAGGTGGAGATGGGACCGGCCCAGATCCCCAGCAGCAGCCGGAGTTGCCAGGTGCGGAAGCAGGTGGTCCTTACTCGCAAATGTTGAGGGACCTCACAGACTGGTCCTGGGAAGACCCACAGATGGCAGGTGGAGATGGGACGGCGGTCTCTCTACCGGCCCTACAGCGATGCTGGGCGGTTGGCCCAGATCTCCAGCGGCAGTATGTATCCCAGGGAGCTGAAGGTGCAGTCCTTCCTCCCCAGCGGCAGTGTGTACCCCAGGGAGCTGAAGGTGCAGTCCTTCCTCCCCAGCGGCAGTGGGTACCCCAGGGAGCTGAAGGTGCAATCCTTCCTCCCCAGCGGCAGTGTGTAACCCAGGGAGCTGAAGGTGCCGTCCTTCCTCCCCAGCGGCAGTGTGTACCCCAGGGAGCTGAAGGTGCCGTCCTTCCTCCCCAGCGGCAGTGTGCATCCCAGGGAGCTGAAGGTGCAGTCCTTCCTCCCCAGCAGCAGTGTATATCCCAGGGAGCTGAAGGTGCAGTCCTTCCTCCCCAGCAGCAGTGTGTACCCCAGGGAGCTGAAGGTGCTGTCCTTCCTCCCCAGCGGCAGAGTGTCCTGCAGGGAGCAGAGACCGTCAGTCTTGCACCCCAACCACAGGACAAAATAATGAAAGGGGAGACAGCTGGTCCCCCTCTTCACCAGCAGAGAGAGTGTCAGGGAGAGGAGCCTGATACCCCCTCTCCCCAGCGGCAGTTTACAGTTCAGAGAGAGGAGCTTGTTACACCCTCTCTCCAGCGGCAGCCTAACCCAGCAAGGGGAGATGTTACACCCCCCAACAGTGCAGATGGGACTGTAGTCTCTGCACTTACAGCACAAGGGGTAGGGACAGTCGTCCTGTTCCCCAGCCACAGAGCGGTGTATCCAGAGGGGAGACAGTCGGTCTCTCCCTCCCACAACCAGGCTCCCACCAGGCTACTTCCGTGGTAGCACTGGCATCAGGGCAGAGTACCGCTGGTCTCTGCCCACTCAGCAACCCACCAAGGCAGCCTAACAGTTGCCCACACAGTCGTGGTGAGGCACCTGGACATGGACAAAGTTCTCCTCTACCCAGGTGTAGTAACCAGTTATTGTGGGTGGGCTGTACTGCTGTTTCTGTTTTGTGGGTGGGTTGCTGGACTAACCAGGGCACTGACCGGCAGGAGGTCAGATACCCTGTTAGTCTAGTTGGTAAAGGGGAGAAGTGTGGCGAAACCAACCTCGCCACTGTGAACTGGAGAAGCCTGGTTGCTCGCCTGCTCCCTTTGGACTATGGCCCTGCAGGTTAAACCGTTTATTTCCCCTGCAGAAAGGCTTATTTGTGTGATCTGAGTGCCATTCATCTAATAATGTGCACTCAGATCCCAGCTATCTGGGGATATGTGAAATGTCTGTGTGTTATGTGTAAATGTGATTTTATGTATTTTAAAGTGTTTTGTGTCTTTTTGCAACCATGTGCTTAATGGAGTCTTGTGTCTATCCTGGGAGATAATTGAATTACTCTCCAGGATAGAAGACTCTGAAACTGGTTTGGGCCAGAAAGCCATGCTTCATTTAGTCACAAAGGACTTTCCCTTAACTTTTGAACCCCTGGCCTGATTCGTGCCATTTTTTAATATGTTGTTCCCCTGAATGGATGGATTATGAAAATGTATGTTTTATGTTTGTGACATGTATAGTTTAGAAGTTATAAATATTGTGTAAAAACTGTATTCCTCTGCCGGTGATAATGAGATTACCCATTGTGTTCAGTAATCATATCACCTGCAGAGGGGAGGATTTTGTGTGGGAGTGTCTAG
>CAKOES020000796.1:0-17698 GCA_933207985.1 Pelobates cultripes | reverse complement strand
AAGAGCTTATGAAGGCTGATTGCAGTTATTCTGTTGTGTGGCTGTATTTCAATTTTAGCACAGGCAAATATAAAGAATAAAATACAAAATAAAGCAATGGATAATTCCATCAATTCAAAAGAACATCATCAGCGTAATTGACTTTGTTTTCTTTCGTGGACCGAACAGCAGTAAAGATAAAATACAAAAGAATGACAAATACACCAATATTGTATTGGAAATGTCATTATTTATGTTACATTTTCTGATAAGTAACACTGGAAAGAACTTAAAAAAAAAGAAAACCAGTGCAAAAAATAGTGTTTATACTCCTTTAATTTATTTTTCAATTATGTAACAATTATTTGGAAGATGGTTAATAAATAGAAGTACATTTCTGCTTGGCCCATAATGTTAGAGCAAAGCCTTAGGGTCAAGTTTCTTCTTAGAAAAGCAAACTGATAACATAGAGGAGTCAGCAGTAACAGAAAGGCTCAATTCAATTAGCGGTCTGAGTTATTGTGTAAGCCAGCATGCATTCTTAGCTTTTTTGAAACCAGTTGAACCGAAGAGTCTTTGAGCTTCTAAATGAAAATCAAAAGTCACAAAGCAATATTAAGTATCATATTCAATGCCATTCTACCAAATATCAAAACACTAGTTGAAAGAAACCTAAAACCAAACATATTGAATACTAATTGCAAATTGCAATGGGCCAGCAACAAAGTGGTTACATGTTTGAGTAAACTCCACATATAAAATAATTATCTTATTTCATACTGAAGATACACGTGAACAGTCCAAGCTATATTTGCATATTTGCATGCTTAGCAGCTAAATGTAATTGAAATATTCATATAAAATTTGTATGGAACTTAAACTCTAGGGTGATTATTATTATTATTATTATTATGATATATAAATATATCACTTTTAATCTCTTATTATGGATTATTTAAATAAATAGCTCATTAATAGGTGTACAGCATTACGTGATAACATGCACCTATCTGAATCTAAATATCATTTGGAAGTTACAATCTCCTTTAAATGTACAATATTACATACTAACATGTTCTTTCATTGTGTTCACTCAGTTTAGGAAAAAAGAAGCTACACTAGCTTTTAAATAAATAATAGGGTGACACCTGTAAATCCAATTAATGAAATGTAGGGAGTCACATAATAGCTGACGGATACAAAGCATTGCGATAGGTAGTGTTACGTACGATGGATCTTTAAACATTCTCTTTAAACAATGGGTTTCAGTGCATTATCCTGGAGAAAGAAATCATTTCATTTTCAACAAATAGTTTTTTTTTTGGTAGTTAAAATCAAACGTGGAAATTAAAAATTTATGTTATGCACACCTTTGTAAAAAAAAATGGGCTAGTTATTTTTAATATAATCCCACATCCCATACCCAATCAGTCACTCAATGTTAGAATACTCTCCCATTATACAGCACTACAGAATTTGCTGGCGCTATAAAAACAATAACATAATAATAATAATAATCTTTTATCAGAGACATTCATTCAAAATACGTTCAATTAAAAGGGTAACATTTATGGAGAATAACATAGATGTTTTAATCCCTCACTCTTTCAAAGGATAACACTTCAAAAACAACAATATGTTTTAATCCTGTTCAAGAAATGCTGGATCATTCATTTATCAAGGTGATTTGATTAAATGCTTAAATAAAGTATTCTTGTGCATGGTAAAAAACTGTTAAAATAAAAGCACATAACAGAATAACATCTGTAGTAGTTAAACTGTTTTTCTTTTGTTCTACAAAGTAATCATAGTTGCATCATCTGCAAGCCAATGTGGAATAAACCCCTGTGCAAGTACCAGAGGTTCTAGTCATGTGATGCATTCATTAATACATTGGGTAAAACAGCCTTTCCCTGCCATGGCAATAAACGTCTAAGCCTATAAGTAGCCCTTATAGACATTACATTCCCAGTTTGTAAGTAGCCACAAACTAGGGAGGGTATTGTAGTACTGTCATGGCCCATTACCAGGAAAATAAAATATTGGTAAGTATAGAACCATGTTCTATTTAGGCCATGGCAGAACTACTCATGGGCAATGCCCAAGCTAGGAGACTTAAGAAGGATAATAAACAGAGTAGACAAAAACGATGAATCACGGGAGAAACTAACACAAGAGTACTGCTGCCATAGCCCATTATTGGGAAAGGAAAATATCAATAAATATGAAACAATTTTCAATTTTTTAACCACTTTCCTCCCAACACTACATGCTTGTGTTAATTTTTTTTTTTTTAATTAAAAGACAATTCAGCTATGCATAACCTATGTCCCTTATTTTTACATTACAGAGACATTTTTAGGAATCTGTATTTTCAGAAATACCATCAGAATTTCTACAAATTCTACAAATAATTCTACAAATAATTACATGATTTTGCTATTACATGACAAAAAGTCATGATTTTATTAAAGATTAAATAGGCGAGTACTGCATATTCCTTTCCTTACTGTCCACCAATAGCAGCAAAGAATATAAACAGAATGAAAAAATAATGCATACATAATAACATAGGCGACTCCCTGACCAAGTCCTAATATAACAGTAGGCACCTCCCTAAGACCTTCCTCTTTCTTGAAGATGTGACACACCATATTTCATGGTGTCAAGCAGCTCAGATAAGAGACTTTGGCTAGGATTAACGTTTGGTTCCTTATTGGTAAGTTTATACATAGTAAAGTAGCAGGAAATCCTATAAGTGAGATTATAGGCAGAAGGAAAAATAGGAGACCCTATAAACAAAATTATAGGCAATAGGTAGAAGGTGAACCTATAAACGGAATTATAGCCAATAATGTTCGGTAAACGAACCATATAGTCCCAATTGCACGAACAGAGCGTGTTTGAAGTATTTAAGCCAGATCTATTGCAGGGGCCATAGTCACAGGGTAGGAGGCTGGCAAACAGGCTCCTCCAAAAGCCAGTGGCGAGGTTACTTTCGCCACAAGGTTATTTAGGGTGATAAGTAAAACAAAACAGAACAGTAAGGTTTCAGAATGGCAAGTAAAATAGACCTATAGGGAATCAGCCCCCGTTTGGAATTAGCACTGATAATTCAGGTAAATAACACCATGCAATAATGGTTAGTAGTGTAGTCCAGGGTGGTATGATATAGGTTGGTAGTGTAGATCAGGTTGATATAAAGCAGGTTAGTAACATAAAGCAGGTTGATAGAGTAGTTCAGGTTGGTATGAAGCAGGTTGGTAACAAAGCAGGTTGGTAAGAAAGGTTAATAACGTAGATCAGGTAGGTATAAAGCAGCTTAGTAAGGTAAAGTAGATTAGTAGCGTCGATCAGGTTGGTATCAAGCAGCTTGGAAAGGTAAAGTAGAGAGGAGCCAGGATCAGAAGTTCTTTTAGGTAGACCATCAACTTAAAAGTAAAGGTCCAGTATTGAGCTGGGTGTGGTCTTTTGTAGGATACATAATCAGTCCAGACAGGTGAGGTAGAGAGAAGGAAAGATCATTCCTAGTGGTAAGGGAGGCCACTAGTGGTGGAAAACTGGTAATTGTTAATGAAACAGAATAAAAGAAATATAATCTTGGTAAACAGGAAACCAGCAGTCTAATCCATCAACAAATGAAACGTAGAAGTCCATAACTGGTAACAACATTGTGTAGCCTGGCCATTACTGGGCATAGCAGCTTTATGAAGCACCAAGGTGAAGATGAGAGACCAAAAAAAAAAGATAAATTCTGTCTTTCCAACGGAAGCGAAGTAGATCCCGAAAAGGTTCTGCCACTGGAACCGTCAGATACGAGTCCTTCCCTGCGTAGGAGGAGGTCCCTCAGGTTATTATGTATGCATTGTTTTTTTCATTCTATTTGTATGCTGCTATTGGTGGACAGTAAAGAAAGGGATATGCAATATGAGCCTCTGTGTCTTGCAATAAAATCATTGTAACATTTCTATCAAGGATATTCAATCCATGCTATGTCGATTATTCCTGGCCAAAAGGACAGAAGAAGCATGTAAAACACCAAGAAACCTAACAGGATGATTCAAGATTCCTTTCTTGCAATTGCCAAGGATGTAAGCAAATTCTTTACAAAAAATATTTTATAATTGATATGCATAATATATTATAATTTATCAAATATGGTTTATTTAAATATGCATATAGTTCCTGAAGAAACTATTTTCCACTCTATGTAGCAAGTAATGTAATATTTTAATGCCTACACCAGAGCATAAAAACAATTAAGATCATTGCATACTACACCTATCTTGGTCCTGACCTGGAATAGTGCAGCCAGCATGGATCATTAATTCCGATATGCAACCTATGTACCAGGTAGACCCCTGTGACATGTGGATATGTGTCTTGTGTATTATAGTAAAAGTTCAGTGTTTCTATGTATGAGTGTTACTTTCACAATGTCAAAAGTCATCCAGGTAATGGTGTGTGCAATGATGATTCATTAATATGGAATACCATAAGGTCAGCCTCGAAATGATGTACCACAGAGGTTGTTAGACACATGCAATAAATGCACATGAAGCCAGGCATTCAACAAAAGCTATGTTGCCATATGCGTTTTACTGTAATGCATACCATGTAAATATCACACAAGAGAAAGCAATATAAAATCAAAATCTAAAATAGAAATATAACACACCTTTCTAGTAGTCTTTGAAGTTATATTGAATTGATTTAAAAAAAAGAGAGTGTGAATTGTTTCCTATACTAAGAGTATTAATAGTACTTATCATGCTTTTGGTAATGTTGAGGAGTTCTGGTGTTCTTGCTTGTTCTGCAGAGCAGGAGAAAGCTTCCATCTACGTAGAAAATGAACTGATAACACACTCGATGGCACTGTATCTTAATATCAGTAACGATTTAGAGTGATTCACTAACTCAGTGTACTTCAGTGCAGGTTGTGACTGCTAAACATGAGCATAGTTGCCTTTTAGCATATGCCATAAATATACCTGAAACCTCCCCCAGAAGGACACAGACACCAAATTAAAGTGGGTAAATGTCATGGCTTTAATAAAATTATAAATATATGAATAACACAATGGGTCATTGCAAGACATAAACTTAGAACATAGACAAGTAAATACATCCAAACCTCCACTAACAATGAAACATGACATAAATTAACAGACATAATCAATATAACAGTATTATAAATGACATAACACAAAATACAGCTACAAGGGACAACATAATCCAACAGATTTAACATTGTAGGGGTATACCAAGATACCTCTACACCCCCATGTTGAAAGCCACCAACAGGCTCCAAATTACCAAATACCAAATTCAACCAAGTAAATATTGGTACCGAACTTCCAAGATCTCAGTTACAAATCCTACCTACCCCCAATATTTTATCCATCCCCTGCCACCATGACTAAATGGGATAAGGAAGAAATATAATCCCAACTCAAGATCAAATAAAAGGGAGGGAGGGTGGGACAATAACAAGTAAGTCAGGATTGATTAAAATGCCCCCTAAATTAAAATGTCCATAATTTAAATAATCCTGTAGGTCCTGCCCCCCCTCCCACCATTCCAAAACCAATCAAAATCCTTCCCACCTATATGCCTGCCTCCCAGCTATGGCAAGGCCATTTCCTTAGCTTTGCTGGTCTCTGGGCTACGGGTTCAGTGGAAAGAGACAGTACTGCTTGGAGAATCTCCCTTGGGTGTGCTGTTGTACTGCGGAATATTTTGGCGCTATACAAACAATCGTAATTGTAACTGTAATTGTCCAGCTGCTGATATAACTTGCACTATTAACTGCAAGTCAATACATTGGCTGCTTCCACCAAATGCTTGTTATATTTTACCACTATATAAGGCAAACACATTCTACATGTTATTCCACCTGGAGTAGCATTGGAATAAAACAATTTTTATCTTTAGGTCTTTATTCTTCACAAACATGGTGGCATACCTTCTGAAATTTCAGATTGAAAAAGAGGGATACATTGATTTTAGGGATGTGTAGAGGTATTGCCAGAAGCAGATTGTTCTGTGAAATTCCTATTGTTATTATTCCTATGAAGCTCTGTTAATACACAGACAATAGCTCAGATCAAAAAAATGGAACTTCTAGAAAAGAAGGACATCCCACTGTACAGCGCTACGGAATTTGATGGTGCTATATAAATAATAAAATAATAAATAATAATAATTAGAAAATAAATAGGATTCTGACCCAGAAGATGGACTTTTAAATAAACACTTTGGAGGTACGGTATGCTACCACCTGGGATAGTTTTATTGACCATGGCCTGCCATGATAGGATTGTGGGGATTGCAACACTGGTCGTGTGAAAAGGACTATGAAGTAGATGGGTGCTGTTTCCTGTTATGACCTTGCTACCTGTCCACAGATCCATCACACACATACAAATGTGGCTTTATTTAATTCAGTATCAACAATGAGCAGGTCATACTTATTGCACTGCGCCTGATAGGGAATTCTAACTATAGACACAAAGTTCTGTACCTGAGATGGGGAGCTTTACACATACTAGGTGTTCACACTCATGCATACACATTACACTTCAAATAGAACAATGACACAATGCCTTTCTGATCACAAGAGACTCCTAATAAGATTAACTTACCACCCCAGAGCACGAAATGAGAATAAGATAAAGTGGACAATAAATGTTCATCTACTTGTAATTATTAACTCTCACGCAGGGATCTATTGTTTGAAAGAAGAGAGAGCCTATTACACAATGGCCTCATTTTTAAACCATTAATTCATAACCCTACCAGTAGTATTTATCTTTAAGCAAGCAGTAACTCAGGTTAAATTAGTTTATATCTAGTGCTATTTTTTTTTAAATGAACACTAATACCCCATAACAACTTAAATTTATTTGACCGCCATACCTTTACATCATTGCAAAAATAATGGTTCAAAGAGTACCCACACCCAGCTTTACTGCAGAAATTTGCTAATTATGCTTCAGCTATAACCTTGTCCCCTCAGATTCTCCTAGGTTAGAATCATCTTACTGGAAGAGGCATTTCTCTTCTCTTCTATAGAGTGTCATAGCCACCCCCACATGCATTGGCAGCTTGGCGCATTGCTATACACAGTAAGGTCACAAAGCTGTGAATTGGGCTGCAAATAACTTATTGAGTATCTCCACTTTTTATCTACGTTGAGTGAAACATCGACCCGGTACAAATCTTATAAACGGTAAACACAGATATATAGGGTATGAAGTAAACATCCCATAGATTAAAATGAGCGGCCATAAGTACTCTTCATGATTAAGGAAGGGTCTGTTCGCTGAAGTAATAGCTTGTCGAAGCGCTGCATATTTAGAATATTTTAAAATGTGTATTTATTTAGATGTTATTTTGACTTTTTATTGAGGAGAAATACAAGTTGGCAAAATGAGAAAAGCAGGCCTCTGTGTTACAAATCCAGAGTAAGCCTCATTGATTTCTCAGGTTTATAATATAATATAAAATCCAGAAAAGAACACAGTACAGGCAGAAATTATATGCAAGTAATCAATCTCGAAGATCATTATTTGTTGGGCAGGGACTGCATAATGGATTGGATACATTTTGCATGGATCAGAAATATGAAAGATGAATCTTAGACTTTACTGTCTGCTAGGAAGTTTTATTTTTTCATTATTATTATTTTAAGTTATGTGTTTTGTGTAATTTTTATTTATTGTGTTAAAAATAGGGAGGAGTCATTTCCTGCATGATGTGTTCCCTTTTTCACCAAAATTAACATACTATCAAATCAAGAAAAGAACTTACACAGCAAGATATAAATGCAAGCAATCAATCTCGATGATCATTTGCTAGGTATGTTGCAAATGTTTTTTTCAGGATGTTTCAATCAAAAATAAAGAACAAAATCCGTTCTCTCCCTCCCAGGGCCTGACTGGGAAAAAAATTTGGTCCTGGAATTTTTTAATCACATCGGCCCACTGAGAAGGGGGTGGGATTAGACGGGGGTGTGTTTTGTCATCACCAATGGCAAGCACGCCCCCTCTCAAAGTGAGCATGTTGGTTCAATGCTCTTCTAGGGCAGACTATGCGCAGAACTCTGCTGAAGAATGCTAGCACGAAAAAAGGCCCTGTATTTGTTCTTCACAGATTCATCTTTCATATTTCTGATGCTTGCAAAATGTATCCAATTCATTATATTGGCGACACTTTTGAATCATTTCTCCATCGTTCCACTAAACACTTACCTACAAGATTCCAGATTACATTCCACAGTCCATACCTACAACTTCTTTCACCTGTGGTGAGATCCAGGCAATTTCATATTACAAGCAATGCATTTTTTGCAATCTGTTGAACTTTACAGTTTTTAATTTTTTTTTTACCCTTTTTTAAGTTTTTGTTTTTTTCAATTTTACAGATTTATCTGTTTAAATAGATTACCAACTAGTGGTGGATCCAGCAGAGTATACATGAACTTCCAGCTTGATTGATAATATACTCACAGACTGTATATAGTTGTAAATAATTCAAGTGTACATATTATCAAATTTTGTTGTATTCACTATATATGAATTGAGAGGGATCATCAGTCTCTATATTTGGCAAGAGTGGTCCTTTTTTCTATTTATTATCACTTTTTCTATATTGTAAATTTGGTGTACTTAGTTTATAATAAATGAATTTCTGAAGATTTATACAAAGATTCTTGAAATATTTGAGTGCGGTATTAATTAATGTTTTTGTGTATATATATATATTGAGATCCATATGGGGAATACCTTCAATACCTGCACCATTCCATAACTGAGAGCATAAGATACATTTACTTCCACCTCTGTATCTAGGAATCATATGATCATTGTTACACTGTTTTACATTACCTTGTATTGTTATCCTTACTAAACCACAGTTCATGTTACACTGTTGTTGTGTACAACTCTGAAAGATCTACTTACTTCTATTGCCATATCAAGTTTAAAAGTTTACCTAACCTTGGAATACATAATTTAGTTATTGTCTGTTTAAGGAAATGTCTCTTTACAGGTCTTTGTTCCTGCTTTGAATCATTTGCATTAAGTCTGATACCAGTGAATCTGCTTTTGTTGCATTTAAATGCAATGCTTGTCCTGCTAAATAATCTACTGTACAGTTTCTTTCCTACCAAACACTTTATGCTTTATTTCAGCATTCTTCTCCTTTTAATGTGGAATTTGCTTTTTGGCATTTACAAAGGATCCAATTTACTTCCTAATTGATTTCTTTGTAGTCAGAAGAGAAAGGTGGTCCAGCCACTCCATTGATTCAAGCAACTTTATTGGACGTGAACAGACATTGCTCACTTGACAAAAGCCCTATTGTGGGCCGAAACATTGCAATGTCTGTTCATGTCCAATAAAGCTGCTTGAATTGATGGAATGCCTGGACCATCTTTTCTTCTGACTTCATGACATTGACGGATTGTAAGCCCTTGTTCAAGAGCACCCTATTACTGTTTATATTGCGACTTCCTTTTCTAGTGATTTATTTGGACACATTTTCCGTTTACCTAGGGCCAGACTTGCCGGTGCTAACAGGCAGAATAGGCAGCTGCCTACACATACTGGTCTACTAGTGGTGCCTACCTTGAACTAAATAAGTGTCCCGGGCCATCCACATCCTTGCTGATACTAGAGGCATAAGTTACACACTTCCTTCTAACCATACCAAGTCATATCAGTAATGAGTATGGTGTGAGATGAGATTTGGGAAGATATGCATGTAAGGGGATAAACTATACTCGATATTGGGGGAGTACAAAGACCTGGAAGTCTAAAAAATATACATCTGTTAAACATGAAAACATCCCTGATTTCACGTTTGGTGATTTGCTCTACACTTAAACCCCACTTGACACAATAAATCCCCATGCAATAACACTCCTCACAAATTCATATTACATTCACAGACACTGATGCGCCACACATACTTTATATGACAATTGCATAACACTGACATACATGTGCATCCCTGCATTCATACTCCCGATACTGAACATAAATACGCACCTGCTATCATACACATTTATACTATTAACAAGTGGCACTGTGTATTTATACTCACATATTGACTTGGTATATACAGTTGTGCTCAAAAGTTTGCATAACCTAGCAGAAATTGTGAAATTGTGGCATTGATTTTGAAAATATGATTGATCATAAAAAAATATATATATATTTTATTGAAGGATAGTGATCATACAAAGCAATTTATTATCACATAGTTGTCTGGCTCCTTTTTTTTTCTTATTCTTTATTTTTGTGTGACATACAACATGGTCAGTGGTTACAAAATAATTCAAGGTTTCCGTAATGTGCATCATATGTTGTGTGTTCCGACCACAATGTGAAAAAACATACAGTATGAATAACACACATTCTAGGCCCGAGGGTACCCCAAAATTTAGTTGTGTCACAGTCTTTATGTTACTTTAGCCAAAATAGGAACAAAAGTAAAATGCGATGCATCCATACTTCATGAAATGTGGATAAAAGTGTGTTGGTGAGCATGTACATTAAACTTTTAGTATAGTTCCCTTCATGGGATTGCCTCTCAAGAAAGAAAAAACATGCTAAATGTTCACTGTGATGGACCCTCCATCAATCGATGCTCCCAGTGCTTACCAAGGACCATCAGCACCGCACCAGACACCATAAGTACCGCAGATCCCACGAACTGCCGCAGCTTTGCTGGGGTCTCGCCATCCTCCACCCACCCTGGACCAGGATCCAGCTCCCAGTGGGTAGGCTTCTCCTAGTCCAGAGAGCGTAGCAGGAACAAGCTCTTAAAAGAGCTTAGTGATTATAGCCCAGGGGAGTATACAGAGTATAGCAATCCCCCAGTGTAGATGTAGCCTTTTCCCCCACACATGAGACTGAGCTCTATGTTGAGGGTAAAACAGGAACTCAGCAGATATGAGGGTATATTGTCTTTTATACAATTTTTCCCACAAGGTTACCACCCATGCGGACATTGTGGGGCACAGGACACAAAGTTACAAAACCAATCAGGACAGTCTTGTACAGTTAGACATTCCCAGATAATGTACACAAACTCTCACCTCTGCTTGGGAGATAATTGAGTAAGATACTAAAATTAACTCATAATTATCCCCAAGCAGAAAAAACACATTTTCAACAAAACACAGAAAACACCTCAAATATCCCCATAAATTATACATCCCTGGATAGCCCTGATCTGGGTGAACAACATATCCAAAAATCACCCAGATCAGAGCAGGAGTTCAGGAAATTCCTGGAAGTCATATTTGACCGACCGCAATCATGGCTTTCATGCCCAAAATAGTTCCAGGGATTTAGACTGTGCGGCCGGTCTATTTCACATAGTTCCAATGCAGTTCAAAAGCACGAATGGGGCCGTTTGTGTAACTATCCAATGTTAAAGTGGCATTCGACTCCCGCCAAAGCGTCGAAGTCCCAGAGAAGGTAAAGTTCAGCAGTGTTCGTGCCGTCGCGTGTCCAATTTGAGTTCCATGAACTCGACGGCAAAACACAGCTGACCGCGTTCGACTAAACAAGATGGCCACCGCCACGTGTTCGACTATATGAACGGCGACCACCCAGCCGTTCGTCAATTAGCTTGCGGTTCACCGCCAGCATGGGCGGTAAACTGGCTGCACACTGCATTTACGCGTGGTCCGGCTGTTCGACGGTTTGTTCGGTAAACCCCATTTTTTGGGAAAGTTAGAGGGCTATAAGTACAAGTAGCACTCTACAATTTCCAAACCATTTTTTACAGCCAATCTATGCAAAATGTAAAATAAAAATAATAATTGGTGATTTTTTTTGACAAGCATAGCAATTTAAGAACACATGTACAGAGAACTTTAAGGGTTACTGCCAAAGAACACACCAACATGTGTTCAGCAACATCTCCTGAAAACAGTGATACCCCCCATATAGGTGTGTCGGATTCTCTGGGGGCTAAAATACCTTATTTGGAGGGTGAGCATTCCAGTTTTCCAACTTGGAATTTTCATAGCCAGTCATCATGCACCCATGTCCTATTTGGAACATTTTTGAAGCTGGCCAATGAAATTTACTCAAATCAAACCATATATTATAAAAAGTAGACACCTTAGGATATTTCAAATAGTGGTATTTTAACACTTTCCATGCACTAATTTTACAACCAGTATTTTTTAAATTTTTGGGTACTCATTTTTTTGTGTTATTTTTCTCTCACATTGTAACCTCCTCATGGCATACCATTTTCAAATGTAGACAACCCAGGGTATTCCAAATAGTGTATTTCCAGTCTTTTGTAGTAGCCACTTAGTCACAAATGCTGGCCAAAGTTAGTGTTTTTATTTGTTTTTTATAAATGTTTTTTTATTCAATTTATATTATATTTATATAATACATGTGTATGTATGCATGTATATATATATATATATATATATATATTTGTGTATGGCACATTTAGAGGACGTATGAAATAAGAAAGAAGCAAAATGTAGTACGAGCAAAGTCAGTTGAGGTGTGCCGAAACTGACGTGAGGTTAGACCTGTAAAAGAGGGCCCACCTAGGTGAAGTGAGAATAAATAGAGGGTGCGGTGGGAGGGGCAATGCCGAGATCATAGCCGACAGGTAAGCAGGGGCTTACTGGGTTTAAATAGGGTTTATAGTGCCCCCCACAATTACAGGCCAAGTCTTCTATTTGTGTACAACGCAACGTTTCGACCGGAAAGGTCTTTTTCAAGCTGACACCACATGGTGCAAAATGTGCTTATATAACAAACACTAACAACTAAGAAATCAATCAATTACTGCTAATTAGTAGAAATTCTTAATTGATAAAAAGGTAATTTAAAAAGGCATTATAAAAGAAACATATCAAATGTGAAATATTACAATATATACATAAATCAGATAAATAGTGCACACTATATCATTAACTTCATACACACAAGACATGAATCATTCTATGATCATATTAATGCTAGGAATTCTAAAATGTATATATATATAGAGGATAACCTATTATGTCATGAGTATTCCCTGGTTACAAATACTGTGCCCATAGAGGAGAGAAGAAGTACCTAAGAAAACAGCAAATAAAAAAAGTAAATACATGCAGCGTATCCTCCATGTTATCCAAACGCGACCCACTTCCGGGTCTGTGAACCGCACGTGACGTCATTGGAACGCACGTGCGAAATCTTCCTCCGAACGGATTGGCTGGAGGACCAAACATAACATCGTTCTGTGTTCAATTCACCATTGCACAGCCCACATAGTGGAGTATGTTCACTCTGCCACATCACTATCCCAAAGTAAATCTTAAAGATTTACTTTGGGATAGTGATGTGGCAGAGTGAACATACTCTTAAAGATTTACTTTGGGATAGTGATGTGGCAGAGTGAACATACTCCACTATGTGGGCTGTGCAATGGTGAATTGAACACAGAACGATGTTATGTTTGGTCCTCCAGCCAATCCGTTCGGAGGAAGATTTCGCACGTGCGTTCCAATGACGTCACGTGCGGTTCACAGACCCGGAAGTGGGTCGCGTTTGGATACCATGGAGGATACGCTGCATGTATTTACTTTTTTTTATTTGCTGTTTTCTTATGTATTTCTTCTCTCCTCTATGGGCACAGTATTTGTAACCAGGGAATACTCATGACATAATAGGTTATCCTCTATATATATATACATTTTAGAATTCCTAGCATTAATATGATCATAGAATGATTCATGTCTTGTGTGTATGAAGTTAATGATATAGTGTGCACTATTTATCTGATTTATGTATATATTGTAATATTTCACATTTGATATGTTTCTTTTATAATGCCTTTTTAAATTACCTTTTTATCAATTAAGAATTTCTACTAATTAGCAGTAATTGATTGATTTCTTAGTTGTTAGTGTTTGTTATATAAGCACATTTTGCACCATGTGGTGTCAGCTTGAAAAAGACCTTTCCGGTCGAAACGTTGCGTTGCATTCTGTCATAATAAATCTGCCTGCGGCTTGAAGTTGGAGTGCCTGTGAGTTTTTTCCTCTTGGATTATTGTACTGGGATTGCTGGTCCTGCTCTGGAGCACTGGAGCTCTGGAGCACATTTTGCACCATGTGGTGTCAGCTTGAAAAAGACCTTTCCGGTCGAAACGTTGCGTTGCATTCTGTCATAATAAATCTGCCTGCAGCTTGAAGTTGGAGTGCCTGTGAGTTTTTTCCTCTTGGATTATTGTACTGGGATTGCTGGTCCTGCTCTGGAGCACCCTTGGCCGTCGGGACTGGGTGCGGTTCTCATCACTTACTCTGTTCTATTTGTGTACGGCACATTTAGAGAACGTATGAAATAATAAGAAAGAAGTAAAATATAGTACAAGCAAAGTTAGTTGAGATGTGCCAAAACTGATGTGAGGTTAGACCTGATATGTTTCTTTTATAATGCCTTTTTAAATTACCTTTTTATCAATTAAGGATTTCTACTAATTAGCAGTAATTGATTGATTTCTTAGTTGTTAGTGTTTGTTATATAAGCACATTTTGCACCATGTGGTGTCAGCTTGAAAAAGACCTTTCCGGTCGAAACGTTGCGTTGCATTCTGTCATAATAAATCTGCCTGCGGCTTGAAGTTGGAGTGCCTGTGAGTTTTTTCCTCTTGGATTATTGTACTGGGATTGCTGGTCCTGCTCTGGAGCACCCTTGGCCGTTGGGACTGGGTGCGGTTCTCATCACTTACTCTGTTCTATTTGTGTACGGCACATTTAGAGAACGTATGAAATAATAAGAAAGAAGTAAAATATAGTACAAGCAAAGTTAGTTGAGATGTGCCAAAACTGACGTGAGGTTAGACCTGTAAAAGAGGGCAAAAATATAAGAAGCGATTCTTTAAGTCTGATACATTTAGTTAAGCATTACATTACTTTGACATTTCATGGAAAGCCAATCTTATTTCTTTCTCAGGATTGGGGATGTATCTGTTGTATGCGGATTATTTCCACCGACCCATATTTTTAATGATATGAGTTGGTACGTGATTTCCGGAGGCAGATGTGGCTGCTCTACTATGGAATGAATGGCCCGAGAATGAATGTGGGTTATGTCCTAGCCGGAGTAATAACTTACGAATGTAAACTATGAATTGTTTGGCTGTTAGGGGTTTTCCTTGAATGGCCAATAGTGGGGAATCAGGGTTGGAAGTGAGTTGGGATTCCACTAGTTTATCCAAAATGTGTATTAGACACCATTTGGTAGAGGTAGGATAATATTTAATCTCTACTGGTGGACCAGTTTGGCTCGTTTTGGTATGGGTAATTGACAAAATGTAGTGGTCCTGTTTTTTAATTAGGTGTTTTTGCTGAAGGCATGACTTAAAGTCGGACGCCTTTTCCACAGAGAATTCTTTAGGTCTTAAGAAACCATAGAAGGCTATGTAAACCGCAGACTTGATAATTAAGTTCATGGTTTGTTCAAATGGGGACTTGTCTAGTACATTAGAGATACTCCTAAACAGTGTACTGTCTATGGGAAATCTCTTAATGGGATTATGTACTGTTAGTCTTTGAATGCCTTTAAGGACACTTTTAACTGGGTAGGATGCTAGAAATTGAGTTTTGTTGGGATAACTGGTTAACATGTATTGCTGTATGCCCGTAAAGTAAAGTTTGATTGTATTGTAAGCTAATTTAAGAGAAATGTAGCAAAAAGTTGTAAATGCGACCATGGTTTCTACGGAAAAAACATTTATTACACAATAATCATGAACAAACCTTTTAAACAAATCATATGCTCTTGAATATGCTTTTTTTGTATTAAGAGATAAACCAGCCTGGGCAAGCAACTTACTATGGAGAACTGAGTATTCAAAGCATGATTAGGTCTGTGAAGCTCGGAGAGTGTCTGGGTTGTGCGTTTGCCGATTGATGGATTCTGAAAAACTTTTGTAAATTAGAGCGTGAGAGAGCATCAGCTGTGTTGTTCTGAACACCAGGCACGTGAATGCAATAGATACAGAATTGTAGATTTGCTGCTAGCCAGGTAAGTCTCCTTACCAATTTCATAATGGTAAGGGACTGAGAAAGTCTTGGCGTAGATATCAAATATCTTGGGGCTACTCTTGGAGCTGAAAGTTAGCCTGGTCACAAAATAATACCTGTCTTCCCACTTAACGCCATGCAGGTGCCAGATTGACTGCTGTATGGGTAGTAATTTAAATGCATTAGTAATGTTGGTTTTGCTTAACCATGCAGCCTTACCGGAATGAATGATGGCTTGTATGGCGTCATCAACTCTAGCGTATTAAAAAGAGAAATCTTCTGATGGAATTAGTGCATTCAAGCTAGGTGTAGTGGAAGAGTGAGGTGCCGAAAAGTCAATTATAAGCCTCTTTTTATTATTAAATTTCCCCGTAGCTATGCCCAGAGCGTTTGTTCTCTATGTATAATATATTTATTTATTTATTTTACTTTTGTGTGTAATTTTACTCTAAGTGTATTTTTATATCAATATATGTATATATTAATAAAAAAATACACTTAGTATGATGTTATATATAGCACCTTGCTGTGTGAGGCCTTGCACCGGTGTTCAAAGTGCTTTTTACACTGTCTGTATGTCTTTGCTTCATTTCCTGTTGTCTTCGTGGACGCTGGGGGAGTTGAGGTATCCCATATGGTGCAATTGGGCCAAACCAGTTGCTGATGTGTGTCATTGGAAGTTCCAGAACCTATTGGAATATTGGCACATCTTGTATTGTGTGTATACTGTTCAGGTTTCCTTTATATGTGGCACTCAGTGCAAACGGAAAGCCCCATTTATAACATCCCTGACGCTTCTCACCCTCAATTGGTCTGTGATGGGTTTTAGAGATCGTCTAATTTGCATAGTGAGCCATGATAAATATGGATATACGTTAATTGGTTCATTGTGAAAAAGTAGTGGTTATGTAGAGTTGCACAAAGCTGCTAGAATCATTGCACCGGTAGTAGTGAAGCATGCAAATTATATCCCTGGACCTGTCAGTTGAATGTCCCCTGGGCAGCAAAGCTCTGTGAGCCCTGTCCAGCAGTATTGGTGAATCAGGGAGTCCCATTATTCTGAGATTGTGCCTTCTCCCCCTGTTTTCTAAATCATCCATAGAGCGTTGAATAGCTGTTAGCTGGGAGGTATGTGCTCTTACAGTGTCTTGAAGGGACTGCATCTGTGTATGTACAACATCCCTGTAAACTTCCAATGATTCTACTCTTTCTCCTCTGTGGCTGATGTCAGCACTAATGGCGTCTAGCTTGCATATGGAATGATACCTCTAATTTGCACAACATATTTGCTAGGTCTTGCTAAAATGGCATATTTCGTAGAAGATCTCTCACCTCCATGTCCGCAGGCGTGCTGGGCTTTTCTGAGTCTCCCAGACTTGATGGTGGCGTGGTGGTGTGTGGCGACTCCGGCACCATATTTTGACCTATCAGGCCTGATTGTTGCTCCGTGGTGTAGCGGAAATATTTTATTAAGGCTCCAGATTTACCTGCCGGTGTCTTGACAAAGGTGTGAAGAGTAGAAGCAGACCGTTTAGGGTGTCACATGAATTTGTATTGCGCCTGATGCAAGCAGATTCAGCACACAGATATGTGGAGCTTGGTTTTGCTGCAGTGTGACATTTACCTCTATGGAGTGGTGGTACCTACAGTCTGGGCATC